>JAHDVE020005819.1:0-60214 GCA_022606495.2 Halesus radiatus | reverse complement strand
GATCTAACAGACAATGAAATCTCTGTACATTTATTTATTAAACTTAAAATAGTTCCACTTCATGCGGTCTAATATAAACTTATATATTTTTACATATTGCTTATTTCCAATACTGAATGCATACATAATTTTTATATCCTTCTCTTAATATTCTTAATTTAGGTACCTACATTTTTTTTAATTCTCTATTTACTAAGCTACTATATACAAAGCTACTATATATATATATATAGGTACTGTAAATGTAAACAATTTTGTGTTTGGGATTTGTTTTTTTTTTGTCTAATATCTTCTTTCTTTCTTGTATGGTATGTGTGGAAGTTTTTATTGTAATATAGTTTGTCTCTAAAGTAAGGTGGTTGTAAATTGTTAATATTCTATTTTTTAATATTCTATAAAGGGGACGGTATTAGAAATTAAATGTTTTATTATTTAAAACAATTAATAATTAGAATTAATATAAATTAACACAACTCAAAGTTCACAGCGTAAGATAATTAAAAAGTTTTTATATAATTCTCATCTAAATTTGGTATTTATATACCAAGAAGTGTAAATTCCTCTCCATTTACAAGCGAATGCTTTTGATGCAATATAATAGTACAAAAAAAGGTCATGGGATTGTTTTAAATAGGAAACACATTTTTCTTATAACTACATAATTATATTTTTTAGTATTATCTTGGGTTAAACCATAAAATATTTTTTTAATATATGAGAAAATAGCACAATTACTCGCTCATTAGAAGATTTCGCGCAAAAATATTTTTGATATCGCCGATAAAACACAGTTTGACTAAAACTATATTATTTCTAACCTAGCTCATTGATCATGATTAGAAAGGTTCATATTATTATACCGTTGATAAAGTTAATTTTTCACCTTTGAACGGAATATTTTTATTCCTTTGTAACTTATACGATTGTTAAAAACAATAACCACATATTTTTTTAACAGAATAAATTATGCACAATAATACCACCTTATCATTTTGAGTAAGAGAAATTGTTCTCAAATTAATTGTATTTTGTCAGCGCGCTAGAGGTGATATTTAAAAATCAACATGTCCTACCGCCGAAAAGCAGGGCTCAGCGGTGAACAACGCCGGCGGCTGGACTGTGAGACAGAGAATTTGTAGGTTAGCGTTCTCTTTCCGTCTGACGAACTCCCCCCCCCCTCTCTCCCCGCACGCCTCAGCCCATGTTAACAATCTTCGTTGTAGGTACCTACATACATATTAATTTCTAGATCAACTTGTATCTGGAAACTGAGAATACATCAAACGGAGCAACGAAAGGAGAATAAATTAATAAAACATATATGATCAACTTGTATCTGGAATCTGAATACACATTCATTTTAGATCAACTTGTATCTAGAAACTGCGAATACATCAATCGGAGCAACGAAAGGAGAGTAAATGAACAAAAAATAACCGTTAAACTGGAGCAAATTTGTTATATTTTGATGACGAACATACCGACTGGGGTCAGTTGCAAACTGATAACCTTGGTAATGATTAAGGCACTGTTGCCAACTCGTGCAGATGTATCCCACCGGAGCCAAGATAAACGGTGTTAAAGGTAGATCAACAAAGGTCATGTAAATCTTACTAGATCAACATAGTACGGGAAGAGGTGATTATATATATATAGGTATATATAATATGGTATATAATGTTTAATAAAAAAGGTTGCCATTACCTGATTTATAATGAATGTAAGTAAAGTTGTAGCCTGGTTAACACACTACATACGAGTACATGGCAACACCAAAGAGATAAGTACCTATTATAAATGCCACTTTTTAAACATTAGAACGTTGGTGCTGCTATCCATAAAACAAAAGAAGGTCGTATTTCGTGAAAAATGTAGAAATTAAAGGAAAATAATCGGCTAGGAGAAAAACCCATTCGATTTATTTTGCATAAAGCATCGTTCACACGGATTTACATTTTGAAGAAAACTTTGGTTCAGTGCTTGAAAGTTGGTTTAAGGAGTGATATTTTTTATTGGGATTATATGAGATGTTGAAGAATATTTGAGGGTATAATCATTTTCTAAAAATCGAAAACAGTATTTAAGACCTTAGTTTTTTGTTGTTGTTTCAACCCCAAAGGGTTGATAAATAACCTTCGCCACGTAAATACATTTATTGTACTTCATATCAATATATAACCAGTTTACGTAGATAACGATAGGGTGTTTTAGGACCAATAAAAAAAAATATATATTTAAAAAAAACTTTATTAAAGCATATCGCCGAATTTCGACGTCAATTGTAGAAAAATATTAATAACAAACGCCTACGAAATCTTGGGCGGGTGCCTCTACCAATTCAGCCACCGAATCCCTTCTGAAATGTGTCTTTTTTGGTTTATTGCATTTTTATTGAAAATTAAAGTACAACAAATTGAATAATGTTATTATTGAGTTTTGAAAGTACTTGAGTATTTTATGATTGTGACAGTTGTAATAAAAAAAAAAGATATTTTCTCTAATCCTTAGTATTTAAAAAAAAATACAAACAATATAAATCCTTAAAATAATTCGGGGATTCACCAAACACTTTATAGTTCTTTTTCATATCCGGGGCTATTAACGAATAGCAATTAACTTAAGTAAAACTTCACTTTATTATGTACAATGACATTTTGTAACATCTTGGCTTATCAAACAATCATAAACCTGTCGTCGCAGAATAAAGAACTTCGATTATCGGTTTTTACTGAAAATATTAATAAATCATTTCAAACATCATAACAAAAAAAAAATTGGTAGGTGTAAATAACATCATATAAATAATTCGTTTCAATGTTTCCTAACAGTTTGATAATGACTTTGAACCCGAAACAGCTGCAACTGTAAAAAAAACTAAAATTCTTTAGAATTCTTTTGCAGATCTAATTAAATTTTATATATTTTTACTATAATTACTTTATTAAAACCACTGTATTTACTATGTAAATATCTACATGTTTCAGGAGCAAAGCTCCCCTCTTCACTACTCAAAGTAGGTAAAATTGTTATCCTTGAGAGGGGAGCTTTACTCCTGAAACATGTAAAAATTTATATATTAAATGCAGTGGTTTTAAATAAAGTTATTATTATTAATTTAATAAATATGACTGCATAAAGTTATTTTACATCATTTGAAGATATAATAAAAAAAGTTCTACGAATCAAACACAATAGCAGCAATTAAAAAGCTATTATATTTGCTCTAACTTCCCAAAATAACTACCAAAATACTTGCATTATAGTAATGTAATGAGATAAGATAATCGTATTCTAAAGATGCGTGTACAAGTCATGCAACATACAAAATATAATTCTGATAGACAAGTAGGCGAAGTATATACTTCCTTTAATTTTGTAGTACAATATTTTAAAATACTTGGAGCTTGTTAGACTATGGCATCCGCGATTTAAGGAATAGTTTTAGGCTCAAGGAAGAGGACAGAGAAAGGACATGGAGAAGAGGAAGGTGGGGAAGAATCGGATCAGATCGAGTAACTATGCTTAAATATGGCCATTTCAAGCAACGTTTCCACTTCAAATTAGGGCGATACTGGGAGAACGTACCCCTTAAGGTCGAGTTTTAATAAAGGTATAACAAATAATTGATTTAATATGTTTGAATCGAGACTCCCGGGCCACATATTAAATCAAACCCGGCCGGGAATCGAATCGGATACCTCCAAAATAATAAAAATAATTAGCAATCCTATTAAAAATGTGGTTTTCTCTACTCTAAACAATTGTTCGTTCATTTTGATAACAATTAAATAAATCTACAAAAAATTCAAAAACATGAAAATCGAACATTACAAAAATAACACACTTGTTAAAAAAAATATTTGAAAAAAGTTCGAGAACTGCTGATCTTTATGGGGTGTATTCCGAAGTATATTGACATTGTTAGAAACCTTCCGAAACATCTGTTGTTATTTGTACGTCAGCAAGCTTTTCCGAAAAAAAAATATACCCACAATATCACCTTATATGCCTTGTCCAAATATTGGCTATTTTCTGCCTGTTCTGACCAATGCAGAGTGCGATGACCCGACATAAAAAAACAAACGACTCGCACGAATTTACATAATATAAAAATTCTTAGCTAGGTTTACGTTTTGAGGGAATAAAATTGACTTCACCTTATTCGGTAGGGCTGTCACGTATGTAGGTTGTAAAAACGTGAAAAATATTCTCCTGCTTTTGGGTTGGAGAGGCTGGATGCTGGATGGTAAACACGTGAAGCCATTTAATGTTATCAGACCTTATCGTAAATCTTGGAATCAAATCTTTATCACAAAATACGTAGACATATTTATTTGATATTACGGGCTTCCCTTAGGATAACTGCTTTCATTAAGGCTCGGTCACACGGATCGATTTCAACGCTGCTATTCGAATAGCAGCGTGTGAAAGTCCACGCTGCGAGTAACTCAATGAGCAGATTTTAAACATTTGCGCGATTCGATTAGAACATGTTCAAATTTTGTTTAATTCTGTTAAATTTAATTTATTCCTATACTGCTTTTATTTTATGGTTTTTCATTGTTGTCAAAATAATTGTTTCTGTATTGGTTTTATTGTTTCAGTATTTATTGTTTTTATATTGGGAAGAGGTTTATATGGTGAAGATCATTATAATTTAATTTTTTTAATCTTTATTATCTCAACATTAAATATTATTTTTTATTTTTATTATCTTAAATGATTACATACAAAATACAGCAGAGAATTAATCTACTACTCTAGTGGCTCGGATATACTTCTCCGATTTTAATTTATATGGACATTTATTTACTTTTATATAAGTCTAAAATTAAAATTATTTTACATATATTGTAACCATGTCTATAAATTTTATGTTTTAAATAACAAGCTCCCGTTAGACAAACTACAAAAAAGTATTTTATCGGGACTTTTTGAATTGTATTTTTTCTTTTGTAAATTAAAAATATAAAATTTATTGAAATAACTTAAAGAAGCTTATAATTCTCAATGTAATATTTAATTATTGAATAATAATAGTAATAATAAAGTAAAGTTAGCCTCTCAGAAGCTGGGGGTATTGTACAGAGCCCGCAGATACTTTAATAGTACACAACTGCTGACCCTGTACAAATCGCAAGTGCGCCCCATTGTAGAATTTGGCAGCCACCTCTGGTCGGGAGTCCCAAAATATCTGAAAAAGCCTTGACTATGTGCAGAAACGGGCGGTCCGTTTGATAGATTCGCCTATCTTAACAAATGGGTTGCAATCTTTGGAGCACAGACGTCGGGTGGGAATGCTGTCCTTGTTCTACCGGTATTTTAATGGAAGTTGCTCTGAGGAACTAGCGTCATTGATCCCTTCGGCACCGGTGCATAGTCGGGAAACACGCCAAACGCGCGCCCAACATTTGCACACGGTTGACATTTGTCACATGAGAACGGGTCGCTTCTACGACTCGTTCTTGTGTTCAACAGCTCGGCTGTGGAATGATCTGCCGGCCTCTGTGTTTCCTCCATCCTATAACATGGGTCTCTTCAAGACCCAAGTTCACTCCTTCCTATCCTCTAAAAGATCCTCCACACAGCATCCCCAAAGATGATATAGGCCTTGAGTGAAATTATTTCCTCGTTGGTCTCCTGTGTGGAGTTACTGTAAAAAAAATAAAATAATATTAACATATCTCAAAAGAAACATGAAACAGAGAAAAAGGTATCGGTCGTATTTTGTTTAATGTTTCAATTTGAGATTTGTTAATATTATCTTCAAAGATCAAATATTTCAATTATAAGCTTCAGTAAGTTATTCCAATAAATTGAAAAATAAGGAAAGATTAACTTTACTTTACTTCGGACATACCCATACACTGTCACAAAGTACTTCCATCAGGTATAGGGCTAAAAACAAGGTTTTTATTCTGCGAATAACTTTTTAATAAAATTAGGAACGTTTTTAATAATCGCATTATGTACCAGAGCTTTTAATTCAATAAATACAATGTTGATTTAAAATTCTGTAAAGTAACCCAGATTTTGGTATTTATTTTCGTTTGTTTGATTGACAATCAACAGAATTAATTAATGAAACCAGCGATTTGTAGAAAAATCAACAACATGTCTCCAATACATTGAATAGTCAATCGAAATTTTGAATAATTGATTTCATTTAACTCGTACCGTATGCAACCCATTCATAACTTGATTCCCGTTTTAATCAACAAATGATTGAAATAGTTACAGAAGAGCTGAAATTATAACATTACAATTATTTATTTGATTATACAGAATATATTATAATAAAAACAGTACATCGAGAATTTTGAAAACCATTGAGTTACCTAAAGTTCATGAAATATTATTATGAAAATTGGTAAGATTTAAGGTGAAATACAATCGATTTTTTGAATCTTTGTAAGCCAATACCCAAAACAGTTTATTTTGTAAAGGGATGAAATGTTAAAATGCTGTACCGGACCCAATCAAAATTGAACCAATTAAAAAAATTAAAATAGAAAGGTAAGCATGAAAAAAATCCATTCATTTTAAAATGATCATTAGCTATATGAAGAGTACCCAATGGTATATGAGTTCCAATAATTAGTTACATGTAATAGTATATTAAATATAAATAGTTATTTTGTAAGCTTAAATGCACAAATAACTAAAACCAAATAAATAAAAAATAGAACAAAAATAAATGATATCGGTTTACATGCATTCGCATATTTGCATAATATGCATAATGCACATTTGAGCCTTTTTGGTCATTAGTGCAATTTTTTTCCTTTCTAAGTATTTAGTGCATATTTGAGTATTTTTTCGTCATTTCTGAATTTTATTTTATTTTTTTTATTATTCAAACAAATTAGAAAAACAAAAAAAAAAATGCTGGTTGATATCTTAGTTTTTTTCAATTCCCATCGAATATTTTTATAAACTAAAATTTGTAGTGGAGATGGTCGAGTTTGAATTATTCCAGTCCCCCCCCCCCCCCACCAAATTACATATCTTTAAAGAATCGGTTTTCTTCTTTCAGAATTTCAGTGGCCAACTCCCCCTCCCCCCCTTCAACCCTCAGTGAAATCAAATAATCCCAAAGAACTGAGGTCCAAAAGGCATATTTCAATTCCTGTTTTTATCGTTTAATTTAGGACCATTATTTGGAAATCGTTGGCGCATGCTTGGGCATTGTTAGTACATATTTTGGCATTGGTGGTGCGTATTTGCATGTACCTTTTTCTCTTTCAGATTTCATAGAGATTTGTTAATATTATCTTCTTCAATGATTACATTTACTTGAGTTCACGTTCACACCCAATATATATTCAATATATAATTAATAATCCGAACTTTGCTCGAAATGTCTGTACCATTTTTAGTAACCAGGTATGGACCGTCAGGTATGTGCTTCCCAAGCTTTCTCTCTCTTCTATTCCTCCACAGTCACAACTATCTAAAAGTGAGGGTTGCCATTGTCCCGCTGGATCATACCAGTTGGGGCCATTGCGCGATATTACAAAAAAGGTTATTGACACAACCGTGCCTCGCAAACATCACAAAGGTAAAGTTGTACCTTAGGCCAAAAATAAATACATTATCATAAAAAGGAAACATCTGGAAACGGCGCGACATTATAAAAAACAAAACTTACAAAACTTGAGACTATGCGAAACCAGGGAGTTTATTCTGGTTATTTTCAAGGAAAATTCCTTATCCCTTTCCTTAGACTTCTTAGCAAATAATAATAATAATATATTTATTGTAATTAAATTTAACTATAACTAAAAGATATGTATAATATAAAAATGTAAGTGTACAGTGGTTAATAAAGTAAAATAGAAAATAATATAATAACAGTCATAAGTTGAAGTTTCACATAATCCGCCTCACTAGGCTAGCTTGATTACTGACTTCTTGATTAACCTCGGATTCGGTTCTCTCGGATGACAGCTGTCAGCTGTCATTCAGTGAATAACATTCATTGATAATATCAATATTTTGCGTAGTTTTAACAGGTGAAAATCTCAATATTAATTAAGTTACCAATAGAAATTACAAGTTAACAATGTAATAAACAATGTTAATTATTAGTTAACATTGTAACAAGTAAAAAAAAATTCACAACGGCAGGCTGCAGCATAGATATACCACTGCGGCAAATGTCACTTTTAAAAGTAGTGACAGAATAAAAAGGTCATTACTATCTAGTGAAGTAGGTACCTTTTTACAAAACGTTATTGTTCGTCAAACGGCGTATTTATATGATAAAAAAATTGTGTTGTAAGATTATATATAATATGATTGTACTATAAATTGAATTATAATACAATAAAAATGTTTTTAAAAGATTCGGTTTAAATACTTGTGTCACTTGAAGATAGTTCATCAATTTGTGTTTTTAAATAATCTGTTTAGGATTTTTTTTACTATATTTGTCCGGAATTCCGTAGTTAAACAAGAAATCTTTAAGCCTAAGGAAAAGGCTAAGGAATTTTCCTTAAAAAGAACGAGATTGGGCCCCCTCCTTGGTAAGTATTATAGATATTTGCAAATAGAGGCACAAAAAACAGTAAATATTATTTTTTTACCATAAATTGTAATAAAAAATGTTTGATTATATATGTATATATGGTATTTTATAGACGCAAAGGAGACTGTTTTACAGTTCCATGTACCGGGAGGGTTCAAATTAGGTTTGTAACACGTAGGGTTGAGCTCACGAAACGCCTCAGTAGTCTTCCTCCGGGGATAGATTTACTACCGGACTATAAACTTAGAGTGCTGAGATGATTAATTAACTGTCTTGTGAAATACTAACTGCTCACTGCTCACCTTGCACTCTCCATCCGTGTCCTTCGGTTCTCATGTCCCACTGTCCGTAAAGGTACCGGATTACCCCATTTAAAAAGATCTGAATACTTTTTAGTTCAGATTCTATTTTCCATTTATATTTGCAATGCGAGGCATGTATCACACCGTAGATGATTTAATATCACGTTTTTTATGTAGTTCTCGGAAATGGAAACATTTTTTTGGAGGTCGAAAATGTTCTGTTTTTCGTCTTGTGCATGTTCTATTTTTGACATATTATATTGACGGATATATTATAGTTCACAGACTAAAAACTTTTTTATTGGACCCTTTATGTTACTCATAAACTATCAATAAAATGTTTTACAGATCGGCACTCAAAAATACACACTCTGTAGTCTGCTAACGCAAGAATTGCTACGATTTATTTATAATCTCTATATTGGTAATTAAAAAAATGTCCAATTTTTAATTATTTTATTGAAGTGATTAAATATTACAGTGGTATTTTCAAAGTTCAATAAAATAATTAAAAATTGAATATTCTTTAGACTTTTAGTAAAAATCAATAGATGTCTCATATAAATTTAAAAAAAAATCGGTTATTTATCCAGGACACTGTCTAGTTTGCAATTGTTTTCGTGAAGAACTTTGTAATCATAATAAAGATAGCTGCCAATAATATGGGATTAAAAATGAAGGATAATATTGACAAAGTCTTGAATTTGAGATATGATATCGATGAAGATGAAATAAATTGAAATGATCTCATTAGCTAAGTTGGTAAAGCGGTTGTCCCGGAAAGACCGAGGTCCTGGGTTCGAGTCCTAGATGCGACGGATATCATTTTATGTTCTGTTGTTTTTTCGGTTTCACGTTTCATTTAGGTTATGTTAATATTATCTTCTTCAATGATTAAAAAAAAATGTCCCTTCATGGTTTCCAGTGAAAACTTTCTTAGACAGTAAGCCTTTAAGTTCTATGTGAAATACGTACCGAAACTTTAGGAAAGACGTTCGTTTTAAAAATGTACCTTTTGGAGACATTTTGGCATTTATTTCATAGAATTCAAAAGATAACAGCGTGCGAATTTTTGTCACTTTGTAACTTTGTACATTTTCCAAACTACCCGTATAGAATATAGATAAATCATATGTAGTTTTGCTTTAGCTAGCAGACTACAAAGTGTTGTTTCGGGGGTCAACTGTAATATTTTAGCGTACGTGGAAAAAAAACGTTTATGAACATTTTTCAATATTTAACCATTGCCTTAAAACAAAATGAAACCATTTCTTCTCAGTACTATATCTAAGAACCTTCCATCCCCCAAAGATTATCTATTTAATCTAAAGCCAGAGCAAGGAGGCGGAGAAGGTTCTACAAGTATATTGGGGAAGTTGTACCAGGCAAGTAGGTCAGTATACCTAGGGTAGTAGGGTTGGAACACATTCCGTGTGATTGGTCCGTTTGTCTGTAGTGTTTCCGGCGTCGTGACGGGGGCGCTATACCGTAGTGACGCCACCTGGCGTCGGCTCGTCAAACCACCCCGAATTGGGAAAAGTCAACATCCCTTTGGGGCGTGAGGGTTGATCAGTGATGGATATTTCAAGTTCAGATCTTCACGTGGGTAATGGTGATACATTTTATAACGCAAAAACTTTATAGTAGACATTTGCATCATTGGAAACATCCTGTGAACTTATTGTCACAGAGCTTTAACTAAGCCCATAGTAAAAGTGATTTTATTGCGCGAAATTACACTATATATATTATACCCTAAACGAAATTTTTAAAAGTTTTAACCGAAATTAACGTGTTGTCAAAAAAGCAAAATAGAAATAAAATTCCGTTATGGCGATCCACCGGCTAAAATTTCAACGAAATCGCGTGCTCCTCATGCAGGTGGCGACAAGGTTGAAAGTCCCGCTTAACATCGGCCGCATGTTTCGATTTACGCAAAAAAACCATCACCAAAATGCTTGTTTTATTCAATTCTGTAAAGTTCAGACATAATTATTAAAATGTTTTAGTGTCATATTCTAAAAAACTTAATTTACCACAATAAACAATACGACAATATCGGAAAAGGGGTTCGTAAGTAGGATAGTTTGTGCTTTAAACATTTTTTTCTAGTCTTATAAAAAGACACCAAAAAATGCTCTGGTTAAGCGAAAGGCCAAGGTGTGTTCTATTTGAAGTATTTAATTAAATCATCTACGATACTTCTAGGCCATCAAATTCTCAAACCGAAAACACATGATTTTGCATTACTTCCCATTGCATCGCCTTAACATGCGCCTATATATAGAACGAATTTTTTTAAAAGAAAGATAAACACTACCGTGTTACGAAAAAACTAACAAAATTTGAAAAAAATCTCACTATCATTATAAGCGGGATATCTTGCTTGTGAAATGATGGAGGACTTAGATAGAAGAGGAATTAAACCCACGATGCGCGGCGCCTGAGTGGGAACCAGACGCATTTTAAATTCAGCTACTAACCGGTCTAAAAAACTACTTAACTACTGATATTTTCCAGTTTTATGCCAAAAAATATTACAAAAAAACATACTTTTTGATTTTTATTAAAGTAATACGATACTTTTACTAGGACGTATCGTATGTACTCCCTTAAAACCTTTTCCTTTGTATTTTTTTCAGTTCCACCCTTGATTCTATGATGTACCTACTGCCTCCGGGTGGCAGGAAGGGACATCTCAATATTATATTCTCCTCCGGGTCCAGAAATACTGGACCCCAATTTGGTCCATCCTACCCTCGACTCTAAGCTGGCTGAGAAGTTGTCACCTTCTCAATTCTGTCAATAAACAAGATGGTTTCTTTTATCCAGAAATCGCCAACGTTTTGCCGGCGAGCTCTGCAATCATTAAATGAAACAAAACACATTCTGTCATATTTGTCTAAGAACAACACAATATATAGTACTTACGACATCCCACAAGTCCCACTTCTGAGCCAATAATGTCGTATCACCGAAGGAGCATGCGGAGACGATATTTCGCCGAATAAGCAAAGATCACATAGTAATATGCGAAGTCGGATTAGGGAAAATACTCCATACCTGCCTACATATAATATAACTTCGAGTCTCCGAAGGGGTATACAGAAGGGATATACAACCGAATATGAAAAGATTATATACTATATGTGCAGTCAGCTTAGAGAAAAGTAATACGGTATACCTAACTACATTTAATATAATAAAGTATCCCCGAAGGAGTATGCAGAGAGCATATGAAGCCGAAAAAGGAAATATGACATTCCTACTCATATATGCAGTCGGCTTAGGGAAAATACGCTATGTCTTTATTTACAGTATATTTGCGCCACGTTCCAGAGTGGTAGGGACTCTCAGTATCGCCCTGGTGAAAATTCACCATTCAGATTCGAAACGTTGCTTGAAATGGCGTCAGCCGTGTTGATTGGCCAGATCTGAATATCCAGATACTTCCCCATCTTCCTCTCTTTCATCTCCTTCCGCTGCACAATATACCCCAATCGAGGATGCCATAGTCTAACGGGCTCCTGTTAGCATAGGGCAGTTTAGAGTCCTGTGCGATATTCACAAAAATAAATAAATTACTTCTAATCCGTACGAGACATTTACTAGATTTTTTGATGGAAAAAAAGATCATCATTATTTTGGCCTCAAATCCAAAATTAAATTTTGTATCAAACAGGCCTCGCAGCCGTTCCTCTTAATAGATACCGATTGTTGTATTTATTCTGTGGAATTAATGTTATTAAGACAGTTTAAAAATAGTCTGAAAGAGGAGAGTACAAACGATCCTTTTAGAAAATTTCACCAAATGGTTTGTCTGATTATGGTTACCATATTGCTAATACTTTTACGTAATTTATTTTATTTGTTTTATTGTCTGTGTTTGACAAAATAGAGACCTGTTTATTTATTTATAGTTTTCTTCGATTTACAGTACTGGTTGATAAACAACGAATGTTTAGCGCTCCTCTGTCCTTTGGTAGGGAAACCATAAGATCTGGTGTTACATTAAGCGCGAACTATTTCAGCAGAAAAGCGGGAAGGAGGTAAGGAAGGAAGGAAGGAAGGCAGGAAGGAAGGGAGAATGATTGGATAAGGCTCGTCGGCTCCCAATAAGATGGAAAAAGATTATAAGGTACTTGGAGATTGAAGAAGGGTTTGATTATGCTATTGTTTTCACAGAGCGAAATCCAACAAATATGAGAAGATAGGATATCCGAGGTCCTTCAAAGGTCTCAGTCGGAATGTCAATATAAACATTGTTTATTGGTACCTTTTGGGCATATTAAATTAGAGTTTTTGAAATTGATCCCCGAACTGTACCGACCTTTTAGTGGAGTGCCGTGACATTTCTTATAAAACGAAGATCTCTTATAATAAAATAACATGTTTGTCTGCAAAAAGCTATCTGAAAGGAGATCATAATTTAAACCCAAAAAACTCCAACCAAAAGCTTTTTGATTTGAAAGATCGCCTAAAAATAAAGGAAATATTTGTCATGTCACGTCTCTGATATCTATGTAGTACCTATGAAAATACCTACCACGCAAGTATTATTTTTTATTTTCGAATAAGCAAGGCGGTTCGTGGTTATTATATTATATTAAAAAAGTAGTTAAAAAAACATAGTTTTTTTTTCATTAGATTTCGCAATAACAATACGTGTTTATACAACATACCAATGTATGGGAGAGAAGAAAATACGAGAACACATCCGTTAGCTTCGGTTGACTTCGAAATACTAAACGAGATGACGCAGGAACAAACTTGACGTATACGAATGTTTTGTGGGTTTCGGGTATAGTTTTTTTGTACCTGAACTTACGGGATACGGCTTGTTGCGTTCGGGCGATAATATAGCGGCCGTATCACGTACGTTCGTATGGGTAGGGCGGTTAACGAAGAAAAAAAAAGTTCTCCGTTCACTTAAATATCTGTTCAATTTCAATCAGATTTGCAAATGCTAACATCAACTATTTGTAAAAATATAGGAAATTTGATAAAAAACCCTCCAGAATACTTTTTTTACGCAATGAAATAATGCAAAATAATGTTTTTTGCATTCAATAATAGTTTCTTATTTATTGCGTATCGTTTTCATCCGAGGGGCACACAAATATTAATTTATCCAAAAGGGACATTTAATACAAGTTCGGTGCGCCGAATCAAAATATGAATATTTTGGCTGTGGAGACAGAAAAGTGCGTACCTATCGCTCTACGAGAAAGAATATTGTTCGTATGAAATATTGCATCTGTCCAAAAGTGCTTTTTAGATTTCGCTCTTATGGGCGGATTTTCATACGGGGAGATTTTTTTAGTAATGAGTTTGAATGACGCGCTGTTCAAAATGTAGTAATATTATAATTCATGTTTGTCTTTGCTCCTGTTCGGGAGTTCACTGCATATACACGCTACTTTGAGAAAACAGCCACTTTACTTAGCAGTACATGGTTGAAATTTGAGGCATGAGCTCAAGATGGAAATACTTGCGAGGTTTTTTTAATTCCTCGAATCTAAAACATGATCCAGGTTCACTAAATCCTCTCCTTGAAAATACCCTCCACAAATCATCCCCGAAGATGTAAAAACAGCATTTTTAAAAAGCGTTATAAATAAATGCTATAAACAAACGACAAGAAAACCTACCGGAACTATCAGCTGGAATATAAACCTACAATAATTTCACTCAAAAGATAAAACGTATCATAAAATTATGTCCCCAACATGATATACGACCATTGGAGGTTTCATCACATTGACCTATTTCTGGTTCGGAAGATGTTGCTGGCCTCAGTCCTGTGTTGGGAGAGACCGGAACCGGTACAGGAAGCCAACACTAAACTACTCGCGCGACACATTATATAACCGGAAGTGATGTGCTGGGAAGGCCCGGAACGGAAATTGCATTAGAATGCTGTAGGTAGGAACTAACTATAACCAGACCACGCTGTACGTTGATAAGTCCGCCTGATTTATGGCTCGGTATTATCAACACCTGCACCTGGTACAAGTGCATTATTCTTTGTTGTAGTTCCTCGTACCACCAACGTTATTATTAAATCATATTTCATCCTTGAAATATGTTTAGAATACTTAGCTGTGGTGGAAAAACAAAAAAATGTTTGAATCCGACAAGATCTAAAGTTGGTTATTTAATCTGACCTAACAAACCTCGACAATTATCATAAGATAACATAACCCCATTTAATCTAACCTAATCCATCCTAACTTAACCTAACCAAAACAAACCTAACCCAACCTTGTTTTATAAGTAAAATCTGGAAACTCCAAACTTAAATGAGATTAGCACAACAAATTTAGTTTTTAAAGATTTGATTTCGTCATTTGTTGATTTTAGTGTTTCGATGTTACATAACATAAAATATATTGTAAAAAACACAAATCAACGGTAAAAAAATAGTTAAATTTGTTGATTTAGCTGGAAACTCGTTCACAATATTCGCCAACTGGTCGCGATAAACTTTTAGCTGATTTATTTTTCAATTTTAAAATCGGGTTGAGTAAACAAACTTTATTTACCTTCCCCAAAAAATCGAGGAGCAATACTTTTAATAAGCTTAAAATGAAGCAGCACGATTTCGGCGAAGTTTAATTCAATTTCAGCCCTTAAATAAAAACAAGACGCCTAGAATCTTACGAACCGTAAGCGTTTGTTAAAGCGTTTATTCTGGAAGCTTCCACGACACCGGAGAGATAAAACGATAGAGTTGTGTTGTGGGCGTGTCTCTATGATCGATTTGAGGTCAATTTTACTTTACCTCGTTTGAAATTGATGTAACATTTTCCTTTATCGATATTTCTTAAAGAAATACTGAATTTAATTAGCTTGTCCGGGGCTTAGGAGTCAGTTTTTGGATATTAGTTTTATCATCTTAAAAATTTTGTGTTATATTTGTAGGTGAGAAATTACTAAGAAAGGAAGAATAAAAGTAAAATTTTTACAAATGTCATACAGCGGGTGATTATAGCACCACACAGCGGTAAAAAAGCGAACCAATGGACATTTGCCGATTTTCAAACAAGCTTTATGGATAATTGTTGTTTTTCCAGAAGTACCACATTATTGACAGTCAATTTGAAGAAGATGCAATTTTTTTTAAAAATATTTATAAAGAACCGTGTAATGAACCCATAGACAAACGACAATTTTTTTGTAAAAATGTAGACCTTCGTGGTTTTCTTCCCAAGGTATTCAATTCTTTCTTTACTCGGGATAGATCACACTTCTGTTGATTTTCCGTTCAGTGTTCCAAGAAATCACCACACGATATAAACTAAAGTTGTCGCGGAGAGACTAGAATATGGATGAAATGCCATTATGCCACCTCTCTGTTATATTCTGACTTTGTGACAAAGGTAGGAAATTTAGTCAAGTCACATGTAGCAAACAACGTTATAACAACATTGTTATTCTGTAAGCTCGCTGATGTTGTGAAGTTTACTATAAGAAGCATTCTTATCTACAGACAATTCCTGTCACATTGAGTGCCTAGTTATATTGTTACAAATTTTCATTATTTCATTGCAAGATTATATTATTTCCGATAAGTTTTAAATACCTTAGAGTTGGAGATTACAGAATTTATATTGTTTTAACGTTATCATCCAGTTATTGCTTTTACTGAAGTCTATTCAAATCAATTCGATTATTAATTATTTTAATTCTCCTTGAGTCATTTCCTCACAGTTGAGGATCGTGACCCTCACTCCAATCTCCCTGGTGTGCAAGGCTCCTCCACTCCTCGCGATCCTGCGCTGCGTGGAGAGCTGTGAACACCGACGTTCCGGACGCCTACAAAGTTTGGTCAGTCCAACGCATCTGTGACGTTTCTCTGCTTCTCCTGTCTTCCAATTTTCTAGTGACCATGAGCTCCCCCAGGTCTGAGTTCTCGGTTTGGCGAGCAATATGTCTAAATAATCTACGGATATGCAGTGGATAGACAGTTGATAGCCTATCGTGGATGCCAAGCACTTCCAGAATTGATCTATTTGTGCGCCTGGCTGTCTATGGAATCCTGAGCATTTTCCCCCAGCACCACATTTCAAGGGCGTCTCTCCGCTCCCTTTGCTGTCTCTGGGTGTCCATGTTTCCACACCGTAAAGAAATATGCACAATTGGTAATTGGTAATAAATATATATATAATATAAAGTATAAATATGGTGTAAAATAAAAATGAAAATAAGAGTTGGATTAATAAAATATAACGTCAGTAACAAAGCTTATCGTTTAAAAGCAGCTTCACTGATTCTAAATATGTCGATGTTTGAATTGATTCTGTTCAACAATAAGATTGCCCTCCCCGCCGGTATGACCATTCGCAAGTTAGTCCTGCAGGCCGGGAGATAAAACAGTCTATGCTGTCGGTGACGGAGAAAACAGTCGAGGACATAGAAATGAATGCTCTCCGTGATAGCCGAGTTTTCAAACCATTCCCGAAACAGTCTGAAGAAATATGTAGCAATTTGCACATCCGTTTTGATCCGTTAATGGTTCATTTCGAGCATACCCAATAGAAAGTAAGTAGGATAGAGCCATTGGTAGTAGCCGTACTCTCCAAGGTAAGACGATGACTAGGATCATGGCACGGGATGGAAGCAACATTGTGAAGTGGAAATAGATCCCTTTTTTTTTTTTACAGTAACTCCACACAGGAGACCCTGAGGGAAGTAATTTCCCTCAAGGCCTATATCATCTTTGGGGATGCTGTGTGGAGGGTCTTATAGAGGATAGGAAGGAGTGAACTTGGGTCTTGAAGAGACCCATGTTATAGGATGGAGGAAACACAGAGGCCGGTAGTTCATTCCACAGCCGAGCTGTTGAACACATGAATGGATCGTGACAAATGTCAACCGTGTGCAAATGTTGGGCGCGCGTTTGGCGTGTTTCCCGACTATGCACTGGTGCCGAAGGGATCAATGACGCTAGTTCCTCGGAGCATCTTCCATTAAAATACCGGTAGAACAAGGACAGCATTCCCACCTGACGTCTGTGCTCCAAAGATTGCAACCCGTTTGTTAAGATAGGCGAATCTATCAAACGGACCTACTTGTAGTTGCGTCGACTTTCGAAATCGCAGCAAAACACTTTTTGTAAGTGTTCTTTGGATTGAGCTCCGGCGAGATGAAATTTGTTAAAATAATATCTAGATTCCTTAGGTCAATCATTTTTTTTTTGGCTTTCAACATTATTTCCATCGTGAGAAACGAATCTATGCGATATCCATATAACTGTCAAAAATAAGAAAACACGCCTTAAAAAATATTTAATATTTAGTTTAATAGGTTAAACAAGTTTTCGAAAAAAGGGGAGCTTTTCTTATTTTTAAAATGTATTTCACGGGGTTATAATACTTATAATTTCATCACCCGCCATGTTAGCGATATCCCCGTGTTTTCGTAATGACTGATACCATATGCTATGTTTCGGCTTTATTCTTTCTTGCAAGAATAATTTCTTTAATGTTTTTCAGATAAGTTTTAGTAAATAGCAAAGATAATATTAATCAGAATCCCAATCACGGGCATAGCCGGGTAGTAAAGTAAAACCAGTGTAATAGCTAAGTTTAAAAAAAGGGTTCTGTTTAACACACTAAACTTTGCAGGCGGACAAATGAGGACATAAGGAAGATATTTTAAATCCGTTTTCTTTTATCTCCCCAGAAACACCTTGATCAATAAATATAAATTTTCTGGTACAATATTCGAAAACCCAAATTTAAAAATTGTATAAACACTCTCACAATCACACGCATTGGTAAGAATAAGAGTTTCATAATAATGTTGGTGAGGATCTTATAAACGTGCGTTGACTCTGCCTTGTAATCAGGTTATCCCTGTTTGTCAACCGGATTCATGCGGAAGAAGTAAGAGACAGCGACAAGAACTTTCGAAGAAAGGATAAATTAGCAATGCTGGGTGAAAATTCTTGGAGTTATTTTTTAATTTAGAAAAAAAAAACAAAACAAAGTGGACTCATTCAAAATTGAAAAAATGAATTATTGATAGGTCAAATAAAAATAGGGCGCAATATATTTTTTAAGGAATTCTTTCATGTTAATTTTGTTCGTGTCTTTTTTGATAACATTATGAAAATCAAACTGTAATTTTTTTTTTGCATTTACAGGGTGTAACAGTACGTATGCGAGAAACTTGAATCAGTGATTCCTGAGCTTATTTGTAGTAAAATATGTAAACGGTATTTTTCCGGGAACTTTTTTTTTTTACCTAAATTACTTCATTTCGTTTACCCTTTTTACTCCAAATATGCTCAGAAATCACTGGTTAAAGTTGGTCGGGTGCGTGCTGTTACACCATGTATCAATAAGTGTGAGGTTGGAATGTTTCAACCTCCGTCACATTAAATTAGATTGACGATCAAATCGATGACCAGCGCCATTTTGAATTTTAGAGATTTGGACGGTCCGATGTTCGGTCGGTTTTAGCTTTTGATCAAGTTCCGATTTGCGTTTATTTAAATTTTTATTAACGAGTAGCGTTACTCAGCGGTTGTGGAACAGATAATTTATATTTCTCGATGAGTAGCGCTAATCGACATTTTACTCACAGGTGATGAAACAGCTTTACATGGCGAAAAACCAACTGCACTGGAGCTCTACACTCCAATGTTAGTGCAAACTGCACCTATCACCTATTCTTTCCACAACACGAGAAAGAAGTAGAATCACCCAAACCAGAAATCAGTATTTTGTCTCAAATGCAATGTCAATTTAAATCAAAATCAAAGCATTCACTTTTATGCTCTCGATCTTTTATGTTCGCCATCTTTCGTCGTCTTCATGGCATTTTTATTTCCCGGCCTCCAAGACTAACTTGGTGAAATGAACGTGCGTTTGAGTGATTGGATGAAAGAGACCCCTATGAAAGAGCGAGACAGAAAGTAGAATAGATGGCGTTGAGATTGTGAATCTTTTGTCATTATATTCTAACCATCAAACCGAAAACATCAAATGATCTTTAATGTCCAGTGGCTAGCTCGGCATTTCTTCTGGGAATGAGGGCAGAGTGAGTGAAACAGCTATACTATAAAAGATTATCTATTGTTGTTTCTCTGTGCCACTATGAAATTCAAATGAAAGACTTTTACATCATAAAAATATTAACTGGAATATTCGTGTAATATCAAAATCATTACATTTGGCAGTTATATTGTCGGTGGGGATAGGTAAAAAAAGTATTGAATGCTATAGGCTATGTTGAATCGAAACGAATCGGTTCAGATTTCTACACGTTTTTTTTTATCAATATAAAAATACATAATTACATACAGTGTTTAATAAATTTTACAGAAAGAAGATATTTATAGAAATAATTATCTATATATATATATATAAATATAAAAAAAAAAAGATTTGGTATAAATCATCTCACTAGACTGAGCTTCTTCTGAGGTGGTAAAAAATGAAAACAAATTAATATCCCAAATTATAAGGACAGGAGATAAAAAAAATATATATATATATATATAAGATAAAAGGTAAAAAATATTGCTTGAAGTTTATTGTCATTTTGAAGTGAATTTTGTGTTTGAGATTTTCAATTTTTACTAGGTGAATGTCGTTGATGTCTTTTTCAGTTATATTAAAACGTGCCAAATGATGGTAATGATAATTATAACATGTATTTATAATACTATAAATAGGTATCTTACTTGTAAGATTCCAGTTTTAACCCGTGGTTGTAAATCATTTTGCAATATTATACAAGGTGTGTTCAAAAGAAAAGGTGAATTTTGAATTTTCGCGGGCTGTGTACATTCGATTATGTTGGTACACATCTGTTTATCATATGTTAGCATTATCAGCCATTTTGGATCAGTGGTTTGTTTTTGACAACTGGAAAGGTTAGTCACGTTTTTGGGTGTTCTTCGATTTTTTATTTAAGTTCGTTTTCTGAGGCATCATCAGGCCGATTGAAGTGAAATTTTAGATTCGCTTTATTTTCGATGTCCTCATCAGCATTTCTTCTTCAAAAAATTTTTTTTTCTTTTTAAAAAAAAATTGTTAATAATTCTAATCCTATGGAGGAATTTCCTAGTTTTGGTCGGAACTTGATAGCCATTTTCTGGGGCATCATCAGTCCGATTAAAGTGAAATTTTAGATTTGCTTTGTTTTCTATGTCTTTATCAGTATTTTTTCAAAAAATCCAAAAAATCGATGTTTTTCGATATTTTACAAAAAAAATTTTTAGTAAAAAATCGAATAAAAAACAAAACGTGACTAACCTTTCCAGTTGTCAAAAACAAACCACTGATCCAAAATGGCTGATAATGCTAACAAATGATAAACATATGTGTACCAACATAAAAAATAAATAAATCGATAATCGAATCTACACAAATTCAAAATTCCAAATTCAAAATTCACCTTTTCTTTTGAACACACCTCGTCCATAAAATATACACTTGATCATAGATATGTATTAGTTTTAAATATGTATTAGGTTTATATATGTGTTTATATTCTAGGTATACCTATTTAAGTCGAAATTGTAAGTTACTAGCTATAACTTTTAGTTGGTAAGTCACTAGCTATAAGCCATAGATGTTAGTCACTGATTAACAGTCTCTGTAGTGAATCCCTAACCATAAGTCTTAGTTGTAAGACAATAGTTATTAGTCTTACTTCTAAGCCATTAGTAATAAAGTTTAGCTGTAAGGTATTGGTTGTACGTCAAGTGATATGTTATTTAATTACTTGTAAAGCGCCCTTGAGGTGATTTTCCCACGAAAACGGCGCTATAGAAGTAATCCAATTATTATTATTATTACACATATTGCAGATTGCATTCAAAAGTCGACTATTTAAAAAAAATATGTACTGGGTCTATTTCATATTTGAGGATTCTGTTTTTGATATGAAATGCTTTGAAAACGAACAAAGAAAATGAATTAGTTTTAATACGTGGTTAGTATTGATTAGTTTTCTACTTTTTCTTGACTTTTTCTTCTCCGTAGGTACCAAGAAAATCATTTTGGGTTTAGAATTCATTAATGCCAAAAGTTTTTGACATAAACAAGAAAGGTCTCCTTAAAAAAGTTTCATATTAATCCCTGAATATCATTTGCTACGAGACACGAGGCTAGACTGGGACAATTTTGCAGGAAATTTGAGACGTCGGGTATTTTGTCGAGAAGGAGATAAACTAATTAATGAAGTATGCAAATAAGACATGGTCTCTTCTTTGGACTAGACACTCAAATTATTTCATAATTGAACCACGGCGCGAGGGCACTGTGGATTGGACTCCAAAATTTATAGTCCGGTTAGCCAATGATTCCTGAGTTAAAATCTAGGATAAGACATTTAACATTTTTAATTTTTAACGTTTATCCGCCGATTCTCGGCCTGTTTCAGCTTTTAATTAAATTTGCGGAGCCTTTAAGCATAATATCATGGCCAAACTAAGTAAACTTTGTAAACTGTAAATTGAAAACTGTAAACTATGTCTGTTCTATACACAGGTTCTCCCAGTGAAACAGGCACGGTACCATAACCGGTATAAAACATTAAGATTGTATAGATGAATAAATAAAAATAATTTTCAAAATATATCAAAATTTGAGCAACGACGTACGAGGAATAGTTTAAAAAAAATAATGCATTTAATCGTCGATCGAATGTAAAGGAGGTTGAAACACTGAGGAATATAAATAGAGTAAACATCTGCGTTCAAAATATGGGAAACAACAATGCGGAAAATTGGCATCAGAGAGATAATACGGACTTCATAACTCCAACGATAACTGAATATAATTTTTTTTTTTTTAATGTTAAGAAACTCAAGGAGAAAATGAAGTAGGCGCGCCGGTAACTCAAATGCTCGGCTAGCGACCAGCTGTTCGTTCGCAGTCGGAAGGATCCGGGCGACATCGACAACAGCTTCACCTGCCTTCCTACTTCACACGCGCAATATTTTACACTGATTTTGCAAGAAACGCAGACTCTATTTATAAACTCCAGTCGGTTGAAACATCTCTAACTAAGACTCAGGTGTTTGAAATCCCCTCACATTCGAGGTCGTCGTATACCGATTCTCGGCCCGTGCCAGTCTGTATTGAAATCTGGATGACCCTTTTGCTTATCCGCTGATAAAAATTTAATCCTAACGGACTAATGATTTGAATTGGTCGCTGAATGCAGATTTGAGACGATATGAAATATGACAGGGGTTCCGGTTCTAACAGCCAGGCCCAAAGCTACTAAACTATTTTGCATTTTAAAGAGGAGAGAGAGCGAGAGAGAGAGCGAGAGCGAATCTCCTACCCCTGAATCCCGCTGTCTACATAACAAAAATAATTTATTCATCTAAAATTTCCAAAATAGTCTTTTTTTTTCACTTGGTACAAAATTTTACCATAATTTTTTTCTGTGGGCAAAAACAGAGGTACGCATAAATAAATCACCGATAATTGGGCAGAGGTTGTACCAGTGGCGTAGCAATCGTTAGCCAAGCGGATGCCCGGACAGGTCGTGAAGTCAACATTAATAAAAAACAACAAAAAATTATTGTAACGGCAAAGAAAAAAAAGTACACAGGTGATAATGATTTGCAAAATTTATTTCCGGCCTGTCTTTGAATCCAGCAACAGTGTAATACATAACTGTAATTTGCATCTTAATAAGATAAAATGTAATGGTCTTTATTCTAGGTATTAATTTAAAAATAAATATGTAGAAGCAGATGAAATTATTGGTGGTTCAGTGATTAAAATACCCCATGGATGCTTTCCTTGTAAATTTGACATTTTTCCAATTAAACTGTTGGTAAGAACTTATTAACTGCATGTATGAGTACGTAGGAAATAAAATACGATTTGAGTCATTCTTTTTATTACTTTGTTTTACTGCATGTCTCCTTTACAAAGCATACAAATACCCCCCTTTTTAATAGACACTACTCGATGGATGCGTTCTCAGTCTTTATAACACTAAATATTGTTAATAAATTAACAATAGTTGTTAATTCGTAGAACTCCATATTTTTTTTTTATGAATTTTAATTTAGTCTAGGCGCCCTCGTGGCTGCCGCCTGCGTTTTATAGTCGCTCCTGATTTATCTTGGAAATATTGGGAAGTTGCCGGTGTAAAAATAGCATACAATAACCGCAATAATTTTTAGGTTACATTTATAAAAATTACATAATTTTAGTGCTGTCGTTTCGAGATTAAATCAAGTTTATAATAAAAACCCAAATATTTCAAATATTTTGAGTTGAAATCTGCTTCGTTCACATCTGACGGTCGGTCGAAGGTCCTTACCACATGTACTAGTGAAGTGCCAAAAGTTAAAAGAAACGGCTATTCGGGCTACGGTGGTTGTAAAAAATATTGTATACAACCGGGAAGTGGGCTGCTGGGACCCCAACAAGGACACCGCCAGCTGGGCCCTTACCTTCGTCAGTGAGATAGTGGCCAATTTCCTCAACAAGCACGACTTTGACCTGATCTGCCGGGTGCATCAGGTGGTAGAGGACGGGTATGAGTTCTTTGCCAAGAAGCAACTGGTACTGCAGGGAATTCGATAATGCAGGAGCAATGATGTCAGTAGACGACACCTTAAAGTGCTCATTCCGGATCCCGAAGCCGGCTGACAAGCGCCTGGCGTACGTGCAGACCAACACCAACCGTCCCGCCACGCCGACCAGGGGCGTCACCAAGACAAAGAAGATTTTGAGGGCCCCATGGATCAATCCCACCGGCCACCATCCTCCCCCGCCGCTCCACCCTTTTAAGGGTATTCTGTGTTATTTATGCTAAAAAATGTGGATAATAATTCTTTGTCTTAGCTTAAATACATTCTTGAATAAAATGGACTATAATGGAATATAACAATCACTCTATCATTTGTATTAGCGTCTTGCAATATATCGTAAGGAATAAATACAGTTAACTTCTTTTTTTTTCAATTTAACATTAAATTTAGTTTTAATAATTTAACTGAATTTCTTTATATAAATAATGTGTAATGATAGCCTTTCCAAAAAGAGAAAATAAATGTAAAAAAAATAAAATAATAATAATAAATTCGTAGAATAGACGTAATATTAGAATAATATAAGAATAGGAAGTAATATTTGTACAGCGCCCTTGAGGTGATTTCTCACAAAAGCGGCGCTATGGAAATGGTCCGACTATTATTATTATTATTATTAATTTAAATCAAATTAAATAATGTTATCATTAAGTTCTGCAAGCATTTTTCGTCTTAATTATTGTGACAGACGTTTCGGCGTTCAAGATCATTTTCAAACTGCGGTTAATACACATTGTGACGACTTATTCAAACGATTTTATTCACTCCCATCCCATTCTAATTTGGACGGGTTTTTTAAAATAATGATTTATTATCGGTAAAACCGATTTAGTTAGAAAATAATTAAAGTTCTCTGTACTGTGTGGTTTTTACATTTATAATGTGGTTCCCCGTATTTAAATGATAATGCTTTCTTAATTTATTTATTAAAATGTGTTATATTGTTTTGAGAATGTGAATATACTGAGAAGCGGTGAATATATAATTTTCCTAACTTTGTTAATTAATGTTATATTAGGATCATTAGTACGTTTATTAATTTCAAATTATTCAAGTAAATTTAATCTAAGACCCTTTCTTTCTATATGTAAGGGTTTAGGGTCGTTGTTGTCAAGCGGGACGTGATTATTTATGAACGCCGAAACAGCTGTATCAATAATAAAAACTAAAAATACTTGTAGAACTTAATGATAACATTATTAAATTTGATGTACATTAAATTTATATAAAAAAATATAATAAGAATTGCTTTGTTTAAACCACTGTTCTTAATATATAAATATCTACATGTTTCAGAAGCAAAGGTCCCCTCATTAGAATAAACACTATAATATACTCGTATATATATGTATATATATATATATTATTTTATTATTTTTACTTAATTAATTTATTACTTACCTACTTTCATCACTTTTTTAATATATTTTCTTATATGAATACCGCACAAGAGTCCCAACTGCTCCCAAACGTCTAGAGGCAGTGAGACTATGGCATTCCCAATTGCGGAATGTTGTGGTGCTGAAGGTATTGGGGAGGTGGAGGAGAAGGGGAAGAGGAAGGTGGGGAAAATATCTGGCTATTCAGATTTAGTCACCAAACACGGCTAAAAGCCATTTCAAGCAACGTTTCAATCCTGAATGGTGGTCTTTCACCAGGGCGATACTGAGATACGTATCTTCCAGTCTGGAACGTGCGCAAATATACCATATATTATTTTTAAATTAATTAATTGTGAAATAACACAAATTAATTAAATAAAATTTACTTGCGCACGCAGGGATTTTGTAGTCGAGAGCCTTACCCCTCGACCATGGAGGCCGCCACTTATTGATAATTTTTGTTTATGTTTGTAATTTGTTCTATTTGCTTTTTATTTGTTTATGCTTGTTTATAATATCGTTTATCCTGATGAGGGGAGCTTGGCTTCTGAAACATGTAGGTATTTATATATTAAAAACAGTGGATTAAACAAAGTAATTGTTATTATATTATTAATTATGAAGCCACAAATTAATGACGCATCTTTTGAAGAAACTGAATATTATTCTTATGCAAAAGACTACAAATCGTTTTTTATCATTATTGAAATATTAAGTAAAAGTTTTATTTTATAGTGCATCGGGATGGAAAAATTTCATCTCTCTATTCTAGTTAAGCCTTAATTGAAAATAGGATGAATACGTTTGAATGCATTGTTCGACGATCAATTGGTAAAATCCATTGGTTGAGGCTCAGTTTAAATATTTGCCCCAATAGAGTGGAGATATCGCGCTACGCCACTCGTCCACATTATATTAATATATCTGGCTCCATTCTGGTCTAAATGTTCAGCTTCTGTATAATAAATAGCCATAAATTCATCCACCAAAAGTCACATTATGGCGGGAAATCCAACCTTTGCCGCCAAAAACACAGACTTCACAGGGCGTCTGTTTCAAAGTCATGCTATGAACACACGATCGCTCAACCTCCCAACTCGGATGTTTGGGCAATTGTGTAGAGGGGTAGTTCTCGCGCGTTGGGCCAACGTTGGTTCGAGTTCGGCGAGTTTGTCCGAGATCGCTCCCGTGGCGAACTAGTTGGTCCAACCTTTACATTATCTGGCCGAACTCGCACGAACCGACCTCCACAGATTGGCCATTCAGTATGAGTTCAGCAGGCGATCCCGACGGACTTGCTGGGCAGAATCTGGGAAAAATAAAACATGACTGAACTATGTTTATAATGACAAAAAAATACTCAAATATGCAAATAACCCAAATATGCATTATTCATATTACGCAAATAATAATAATGATAGAATAATTTGCATAAAGCCGTTTTTCGTGGAAAATAACCACAATAGTATTGCATGTAATCCGATGTATAATCGGGGTTGGCTGGAATACTTTCTTTCGCTGCAATCTGACATAGGCTGTGCGTCAAAATAAAACACGGATCTGAAACAGGCGTTACAGTTGTCCATTATATTTATTTCTGGTATAATGAGTACCTAATGAGAAACGAATTGTGTCAATAATATTATAAATTTCGTTGGACTTTCTATAAATATCGGTAGATCGATAGAAAATGCATCACTAGTTTAGACTTCGTAGTTGGAACGTTGACCGTTCGAGTAGTTGCCCGATTTATAGTCACTATACGATCAGCCAACGTCCCAACTCCGAACCGAGTTCGGGTTGGGACTTTTGGCGATTGTGTGGTCGTAGCATCAAACTTTCGAGTTTATAAATAGGGCGACATATCAATAGACGCTGAAAATATTATTTAAATTAAGTTTTCCAACTTTTGACGATTCTTGCAGAGCATTACGATTCTTGGCTCTAGGACTAGAATTAATGATAAATACATTAATTTCGGTCCTGCCGTTGAGAACTCGGTTGGAATCCCGTTTCTGTTTCAGGTAGTGGCGGTTTGTGATCTAAATCATTGGGAGTTTAACATTAAAGCGATTTAAAAAAAGAAAGAATTCCGGTTTCTGTAATCAGCCTTCTTCTTCATCGAATATTATATATTATGGAGTCACTTCATTTCAAAAGTTGGTGTTATTCTAGGTATTCTATTTAAAAAAAAAAAAACAATATTATTTTAAGACAGCCATACGTATTAGGTAATACGAGATAAAGCATCAGTTCATATTGTAAAAGAATTTATTTAGCCACACAAGTAACAGAGGCGTATAACATTAAGAAATTATACTTTTTTTTTATGCAACAAACGGATTTCCAAAATCAATTAACTGTTTTAAAATTAGAAATCACAAAAACTTTGAATTCTAAACAATATTATAACACTTATCTCGATACAGGTTTAGTCCTAATGAGATTACAATTGAAATTGTAAACAATAAATGTTTACACGTTGTGTGTACATGTCGAAATAATGAATTTTGGCTCTGAGGTCAATGATTCGGCATTCGCACCTATGGAACGCGGTGTGTTCTTTTTTTTTTCATATATTTATTAGTCATAATTAGTACTATTTTTTATTTTTATTAATAAATTATCCTTATATTTTATTATTTCTTTCTTATTGCTTCACTTTTGTACTATGAAGCCTTGGCGCGCTGTTTAGGTATTTGCACCGGCAAATATTATGGAGTTTCGGCGCGCTGTTTAGGTATTTGCACCGGCAAATATTATGGAGTTTCGGCGCGCTTTTAAAATTGTATGACCTAAGTGAGTCTTATTCGCTGTAGTTTTTCTTTGGGAGTTCACAGCATAACCGTTCATTAAAGAAAACCGCCACTGATTTCTAGTTTTGTACCAAAGAAAAAGAGATATGTTATAACGGAGTGATCATGGATAATTCTTTTGTTTTTTACATTAACTCCACACACGAAGAGTGTTCTTTAGGAATGCTTTGTGGAGGATCTTTTTAGGACTGGAGAGGTCAAAGGATCATCCTCAATCAGCCTCTCCCGATCCGGCCCGTTACGCAGTTGTGGGTAGACGCGTTTGCCACCAAGACCTAGACAAATCTCACCCCATGAACCCATGGGGTGTTTCAACCTTTGTCGCATGCGATTGACGATAAAATCAATGATCGTCGTCATTTGTATTTATAGCATTTGAACTGTCCCCTTCGTCAAGCATGACGGTTATGCTTGAAGGATGATGACAATTTGAAACGGGCTGAGAACCGAAACGGGAACTATTTGAAAGGGAACCGTTTGAAAATCAACATTCAAATTTGCGCTGGTCTTCGACAGTTTGAAATTACAACATAAAGAAACTAAAAATAAAACAACAACTTTAAAATTTTTAAATAAGTTACCGCTCCATATGAAAATATAATGAAACTAATTTCTCAATGAAAATAAACATCCTGTAAGATTGTATTTGAATCCATTTCAAACGCGTTAATTCGCCTTTATTCAGGAACGACGTAATTAATTTAACGTAAAGATTAAATCAAATTATTTCCACTTTTAATGTGAAACAAGAGGAGTAATGAATAAATAATGATCCTTTTCAATTCCGAACCGTGAAGTAAACCCATCCACGCGAATTAATTACGCCGTATTTAAAACGAAGAAAAAAAATAAAGAAATATAATATTTACAAAGGTGAAATTAAAGTATAACTAAATTTGCTGAACTAGCTAACCTCCTTAGGTGAAGGTTTAAAAAAACCCTTGAAATTCCCAACCACCATTCAAAATCCTTCTCACATGCCTTACCTCAAAGTGATACTCTCGGCGAAACTCTGGCGAAAGGCCACTATTAAGAATCTTAAGGTTGCTTGACATGGCTTTGGTGACCAGATCCATTTATTTGTCAAACTTCCGTCCTCTTCAGTCTCATAACATATCGCAAATGGGGATGCCAATCGCTTCAGGCAATCGGATCTCTTATTCGGCTTTTACATAAAAAAAAAGTATTTTTCACCATTACTTCGATGTATGGGGTCTCTCTTTTTCAAGTGATGAGAGAGTCCTTGAAATTCCGACCCACCACTCTTGAATTTAGTTTCCAAGAGAAAACAGTTATTTATCTTGACTGTGAGGTTTTAAATTCGATAATATAAAATATATTCTAAAATTTTAGGTAAAACGTTCAAAATTGCGTCCACTGGTTTTTAAACTGCACTTATTACCCATTACAGACATTTTGGTATGTATTTCATAGAATTTAAAAGAATAAAGATTGAGGATTTTTATCACTGGAAAGATTAAACATTTTCTTAACTACCCGTATAAAATTTTAAGATAAATAATTTATGGTATTGCTTAAGTTAGCAGACCACAAAAAGATGTTTACGGTCATTTTTCAATGCTGAACATTAAACAGTCGTGTGAGGCAAGAATTATTGATTTGATTTATTTGTGGTATGTTTATAGAGATTAGCCATCTGATAACTAACCAGAGGAAGATTGATGGCGGACGTAATATTTAAAAAAAAATATTTTTTATATTATTTATTATTAAAAAGTTTTTAATCCACCAGGACTGGGTGGGTAATGCAAACCCAGTACGCCATATCACATGAAATATAAAAAATATAAATAGAGAAATGAATACAATAAAAAAATAATGATAATAATAATAAAAATGGTAAAATAATAATATAAAAACATATGAAAAGAAAATGTGAAAAAAAAATAAATACGAAAAGATAATTACATCAAAATAAAATAAATAAAATGAAAAACTTAATAGATACTAATAACATAGAATAAATTTAATTTAATAGTTCGTCTTCAGTGTGACAGTCGCATCATCTGCATCCATCGTTAATTGAGAGGAGAGCTGAGCCACGCGGATGCAGCCACTACAATGGCGTTGGTTGACTCCCGTGTCCTGCCCCAGAAGCTGGCTAGTCGGTGGCGAAGTAAGGCGGGGAATGAGTGGACCCTACCTCGAGTGAACATCGTAGAGGCACTGCAGAACCTTGGAAGACACTTGAATTTTTTTTATATCAATACCAAGAGTCCCAACTGCTCCCAACCGTCTGGAGCCAGTGAGACTATTGCATTCCTAATTGGGGAATGTTGTGAGGCAGAAGGTATTGGGGAGGGGAAGGAGAAGGGAAGAGGAAAGTAGGGAAATAGGGAAATACCTGGCTATTCAGATCTGGTTACCAAACACGGCTAAAAGCCATTTCAAGTAACGTTTCAATTCTGAATGGTGGTGTTTCACCAGGGCGATACTGAGAGTATCTTCCACTCTGGAACGTGCGCAAATACACTATTATTTTTAATGAATTAATTGTGAAACAACACAAATAGGGGAAAACACCTTACTTCATTGCTTCGAACCTACGTGACTGGTACTACTTCAGTTCCGCTGTGTTCAGTTGAAGAGGATTAAAGTTTTACAGAAAAAAAATTACAAAAAAAGTACGAAGCGCGCAGACAGGTACTCGAAATAAAATCTGTTTTTGCTGTCTCAAGTAAGTAATTATTGAGAATATAATAAGAATTTTGTTTAAACCACCGTTTTTAATATGTAAATATCAACATGTTTCAGAAGCAAAGCTTCCCTCATCAGGATAAACAAAAAAAAAAACACAATAATTCTCATTAATTATATTAATAATGATGCCACGATCAAAGTAATTACATATCTTTTGAAGGGATTATTGAGAAGATTATTCTTGAAGTAGTTTCACATATTTTTAATCAACCTATGTTTAATATGTGATATAATTGGGCTATATCCAAATTAACGGTGAAAAACGATTGAGCAAAAGCGTAATTAACTGTCTTCATCAAAAGTAATCTAACATTTCGATTAGTACTAGGCACTTAATGGCGGTAAACGAAGTGCAGGAAACTGAACATAAGGGGACGTTTCTAATTAATCCCTGTTCTCTAATTAAGACGCGGAAAGATGTTTAACATTGGCTTCACATTATATTGGAGTCACTACACGATGATGTTTATTTTTAACCAAAAAAAATAACATGTACGATAACTTAACTAATGTCAGTTTAACTGATACATGTCACACTATTAATGAAAATATATATTATATTTTCATATGAAGCGGTAACTTGGTGATGTGACATTATAATTTATAAAATAAAACAATAACTTTGTTTTACATCACTTTTATTTATACTTTAGCCGACCGGATTTCGCTACTACCGTAGCTTCTTCAGGGCAGTATACAACTAAACTATGAACTAAGATGCACATGTGTTATGGATTGATACAAACAGGCTAGTGAAGGGCCAAGGGTGGGAGATCAGCAGGTACCTGCTGACCGGGAAGGGAATGTACTTTGTTTATTGGGAATAATTTAAAGATTGGACTTATTTAAATTTATTTGATTATTTATGAGTCTACTATTAGTGTTTTTTGCTTTCCTTATTTCTAATGCTTCTAAGTTATCTAATCGTTCTTAGTTCATAGTTTAGTTGTATACTGCCCCGAAGAAGCTACGGTAGTAGCGAAACCCGGTCGGCTAAAGTATAAATAAAAGTGATGTAAAACAAAGTTATTGTTTTATTTTATAAACATATATTATACTTACCTGCCTCTCGTTATGTTATTCTTTTCATTTGTTTTAATTTATATACCTACCCGTGTACATATAATACAACACTCACTCGATTGACATGCTTTTACAACGATTACCATCGCATTAATTATTCGTACAAGGATTGATGTGCATTATTAAATAAAAGACAAATGAAAAATGTTTTTGTTTTAAGCCACTCTATTTTATTTATATATATTTCTCCATTCGACCAGTTTCAGTTGGACTCAACCTTCTTCAGGAATGTATACATTTAAACTAGTTTATGTATGTACATTCCTGAAGAAGGTTGTGTCCAACCGAAACCGAAATGACTTAAAACAAAAACATTTTTCATTTAAATTATAATGTCAAGCCACAATGTGATTACTTCCTTCGATAAAATAAAAGACCCTTTTTTAAAATCATTCCATTTTTATTTTTGACCGTGACCGGTTTCAGCTTGTGACTGCTATCTTCAGACTGGTACATTTAGTTCTTAAACTATGGTTTATATATTTTTGGGTATCAGGGGTCACAAAATATGATTTTACTTTATATGCAATTTTCATAGTCCAAATTTGAAATGACATCTGACAGATAAAGCTAAAACTAATTTTTGGTGATTTTGAATGAAAAATTGACGAAAATTGAAAAAAATTGGGAGTATATAAATTGATTTTTAATGATTGCAACTATTTTTACATCGGAGAGACTTGTAGAAATTTCAGTATTAGGGTTAAGAAACAACTATTCTGAATTTGCAAATCATATTTTATTCGTTTGATATAAATAAAGGTTTAAAAGTTTTACATACAAATACAAATGGCTTACAATTAGATAAATTTGAAATTTTAGAAATAAGAAAAAGTGTTAATAGCGTATTAAATTTAATAAATAATCAAATATTTTTTAAAAATAGCTATCTCTTAAATTTATTTTCATATTAATATTAATAATAATAATTTTTATTTATATTTCTAATTTAAATGTATTATTCAATGTTTTATAATTATTTTGTCATTAACATTTCTTACCTACTTTAATTCATTTTTGTTTATGCTCATATTTTGTATTCTTAAATTATTGTTTTAAATTTTTCTATACTTGAAATTATTTTTTAGTATTCATTTATTCTTGAAGATGATAGCATTGCTATCGAAACATGTAGAAATATTTATATATTTTAAGTAAAGTGGTATATACAAAGTGTATTTTCAATTATATAATGAAAAATTGAAGGGTTCATGTAAATTGATAAGTAATAATAATAATTGAAACATGGGAGTGTTATATGGAACCCACATTACATGAAATATGCAAAAACTATTGAATCTGTACAAAAAAATCCTAAGACTACTATCTTTCAAATGTGGATTAAATATCTTACCCCAATCTTACGAGGAACTATTTTAATATTTTAATTTTATTACTTTGGAAAAAAAAACACTCTAATAACTTAATATACTTAAACAAATTTATTCACAACAAGCTCAAAACCTTTTATTGTCTAAGTAGTATTCACATCAACGTTCCTCATAGACGCTATTTAAGGATTCATAAAACATTTTATCTTTATTATTTAATAACAATATTGCCTATTTCAATTCAATGTCTCGAATGTGTAGATTGTACAACGACATAGAATATGACGATGTAGACATTGTAATATGCAAGCACTGAACAACCATAAATTCATTTGAATTATATTCTTTTTAAATATGCCATCACTACAAGATAAAAGACGATCGGCCTGCACTCTATTGTTTAAAAAACAAACCAGCATTCGCTTTCCTGCCTCCCGCCGACATCTACATAGCTTCTCACTCCTTTGCATTTAACCTTCTGAATTATAAGTTGTACGCGTTGAGAAATACATTTATTTAATGGTGACCCTTCTTTTCTTTTATCTCCGCGACAACCTTTAACGTGAGACACTTGGTAAGTATACACACACATACACCAACCTCCATTAAATGAGTAACCAAGTCCCTTTACAATATGTTAAAGCATCTTTATAAACGGCCACGCATATTTTAAAAAGCAAATTATCCATCTTATATCACGTCATGGAACATAGTTGTGTTATTAGAAATACTTGCTTGATTTTTTGTTCATCTTTTTCTATATCTTAAATTATGTTTTATACATTATGGTGTTATTAGAAATGTTATAACATCCTTTACATTTTATTTAGTTTATTTTTTTCCCCTTTGTTCTTCTATTTCCCTGATTTCTTTTGATTATTTAGCATCTATACCAAGTGATAATTTTATAAGTAATGTTAATAATCTGTAAATGCCCCAAAATAATAAATAATGGCTTCTAAATAATAATAAAAAAAACAAATTTAGTAAATAATGCTTTTTTTTTTTAAATTAACGTTTTTTTATTGTGTTCAAGTTTAATTTGCAAAAATCCTATTTTATTTAAAATTAAAAATAAATTAAAATAACTGTTATTCAATTTTAAAGTCAATTTATTTATTAAAAAAAAATGCCAGGTAATTATTGTTTCGCCATCTTTCATTATAAAATTGTGGAGAAGCCACTTACAGACGTCGAGTCTTTTTGGGAGATATTTTTCCTAGCCCGGCACCTACTCACAAAACTAATGTTAACTCATTTTCTACTATAGTGAGGTATATGATTTAAACTGTGTTAGAAAGAGAAAAAAACACGCTTTTTATTGCCATTTAAAAGTTTACCACGCACATTTAAGAAAAATTATCATTTATGCTGTAAAAAAGTCGAGTGGTAAGGGGACCAGTCATTTTGTCCAACATATATCGCGTTGCATTCCTCACAAAACCTGCTTATAATAACTGGCCGGTCCTTTAATACTAGATTTAAAGAACAAATGAGATCGTTTAGAAATAAAAAAAAGACATTATAGTCACAATTCGCAAAACATTCCTTAACCCAATAAAAACCCAATTCCGTTTCACATTCAAAATATGGGCGGTAAACTTAACCTGTTAGAACGATTGAAAATTAATAAAAATTCTAATAATCCAATCGCAAATTTAATAAATGAACAAAATAATATAATTCGTTTCACACTTCTGGAAATATTCACGCCAAGATCAATGATAGCCCATCATAGAAGTTATTATAATTATGTATGGGAAAACAAAACCCCCTAATTCCAAATAAAAAGTGGCTTCTCCAGAGTTCGATAATACCTTCGGAAGGTGAAACAGTTTTCACGCGTAATAATAATTACCTAGATTTTTAAATTGAATAATTAAAGTTATTATTAGAATTATGAAAACATTTAAAAAAGTGCTTGTCATATCTTTTCTAGTGTTTATTTACCAGTTTTCCGGTAAACAACATTGTATACAGTCCTCTCTCAAATGTTTCCAGTTTTATCGATTCTCGGAGACTCTCATTTATCCGGAAAACAAGTGGCCAGTTTCTTTTGAATGGTGGTGTGATTTCAACTGGTCATCCGTTAGTCTTGCCCCAAGGATATACTGTCACTTGAGAGTGAAGATTGTGAAGTGTCAGCTAGGATAGTGTGGTCTCGCCTCTAATCCACAATTAGTCTTTATATCTCTCACGAAGAACTTTAACGATTCTTTGTGTGATTTAAATAAATAATAATAATAATAAATTTGGTAAGGTGGTTTTTATTAAGAAACTTGATTTAATATTTAGTTAACGATCATTGATGTAAAAACTAAAACATACGAGGCTAAATACGTTAAATACATTACTAGTAATACCGTTTAAGATTACTAGAGCCCCTGAGGTGATTTTTCACAAAAACGGCGCTATAAAAATCATCCAATTATTATTATTATTATTATTACTCCAAGCCATGAGATAACACAAAAACTTAAAATTTTACTATAATCACGACGTTCAATAACACAATACACGATAACATCACAAACTATACATATAAAAAATACACTCGACAAAACACCGACTGAAATTATTGGAATACACTGCCTACACCAATTGTAATAAAATGCCCGAAGTATTATGACATTTGTACGCTTCGAAATAATCTCGAAATGATAACATATTCAGAAATCCTATTTAAAAAAAAATGCTATTTAGCAAACGATTTATTTTAAGTACCACCTCTGTTCTGATAGCCGTCCCGCTAAATTTTGTGGATTCTGGTAGTGGTATACTTTTTTTTCTCTTTTGTAAAACAATGTTATTTATTTATATATATATTTTTTTGATTTTATATTTTCATATACGCATTTGCTTTGAAAATTTTGTAAAACCTAATATTATGTGTCAGTAGTTAACAGTTCCATAATGAGTTGAATTGATGGCTCACGGGAGTCCAACATCGTTGAATGTGTTATTTAAATTTAAAAAAAAGAAGTAACTAATTTCCACCTATAATGACAAATCACAGAAGAAGAAATACGATTTACATTCTTCAGGAAAATTTTCGTATTCCAATATTTATTTAGGAAACAAATAGTCACTGTAAATAAAAACCATATATTTTCTTTAACATATTCTAAACCATTATGGTTTCATCAATTCAATAAAATTTAATAGCTTAGTACATATCGTTACCTTAATTAGCAATTTCCGCAAGTCCATTTGTTTGCAAATCGAGATTTGAATGCCTCATATTAGAATTTAAAAAAAACACGTTACTACGAAAACCCCCCACCTGCATGATAATTATAAGTTAGCAAAAATTCGTATCAAAAAGAAATAAAATTAAATAAAAGGAAAAACAAAGTAAATAAATAAAAAATTATTATTTTTTTTCTTATAGCTTCACTTTCGATTTAATTGTGATTAATAACTTCGATATTCAATCACTGAGTCTTAGAATTATTTAAACATAAAAAATAAAATAAAAAAACAGCTAAATTAGCATTAAAAAAATATCTCTCTAAATTTATTGCATGCATTTATTATGTACGTGAAATGGTTCTAATCATATTATCAAACATTTAAAATTCCAAAACTTGTTTAATAAATAAACAGCTTTTTATGTTGTTGTTAAGTCGTCAGAATATAATCAATACAGTTTAGTCATTACTAATATTTAATAAGGCGCCAGTGAACTGGATTGAAAGAAAGAAAAGTTCTTTTTAACCAAATTCAGCATTATTAACTAAATAAAGTAAAGGATAGTAGTTTAGGTATATGTATAATATTATTATCAAACAGTGGCATGCACTTTATAAAGCCTGAAAATCTGTGCCTACCCTAAGTAAAACGAACCATCAAAATAAATGAAAATATTGTTTCTCAAAACGCATTTTTCCATGAATTCGGCAAGAAATTTGTACGCTCATTTATTCAGTCGGCCACAAAAATCAGCGGAATACGATAGGAAAAATGACAATTTAAAAATAATCAATGCACTATCTCTTATTCTCTTATTGTTTCTACTCGTTATAGGGGTACGCAGTTTATTTTGTAAGGACAATTAATTGGATATCTTTTCCGTGTTAAGGCTATTACATAACTTTTTAAAATATATATTTTTTGAAGAAAACCGAACATTCCCGAGTTACGAATAATCTAACAATATTTGAAAATCTTATACTACCATCTCACTAAGCAAAAAATGTTGCTTGTATAGTGATGGAGGACTTAGCCAACCGCGGAATTGAACTCACGACACCTGGATCGCAATCCGACGTGCTATCAGCTACTGACCGGTCGATTTGTCTATACTAAGATATTTGTTTTTGTGGTATTCCTTAATTTTGTTTATGTCTTCTTGGTTAACTGGCTTAAATCATATACGGAGCTAGTATACTTGTATAGTTTAATATCATCTGCAAAAAATAGAAAATAACGATGAATGATAAACGGTTTCATGTTATTAATATACAAAAAAATAATAAAGGCCCCAGATGGGATCCTCGAGGAACCCCCGATTATAATTTGTGAGATGGAAACTTTCATTAAATTTCTATTTTTAAAATAAGAAGATAGCTATCATTGAGCTATATTACACATACACCAATCTTCCAGAGTTTATTTAATAGCATGTCGTGATTCACTTTGTCCAAAGTTTTAGAAAAATCAGTGTAAATGGAATCGTTGGTCTGTTGAGTTAAGTACAATATCGGTTTCATTAGTGGTTTATTTCATTAAGTTTATCACCATAACTGGTTTTCCACTGGATTAATTTAAAGACGACTCCATCTAAATATTATGAATCGGCGACTGTTCTAAGTTCGGGACAACACATCTGCTTTGAAAAAAAACCATTGTGATGGTGACTAATATTGGTATTTTGTAAAAGTTGAAAAGTCGGTCATATTCGAATTTTTCCCAAATTTTACTTAAGATCCATATATGAAATAGGTGTTTTAAGATTTAATAGGACATATACCTTCTTTAAAGGATTTCTTTAACAGCAGTATCACAGTAGTAACTAGTTTTTCAATTTTATTAGGAATAAAGGCAGATTGGAGGTATTCGTTAGATAATTGTAAATTCGCTGATTAAATGTTTCTGTTATACATGTTCTTAGGTATTTCAGGAGAGGAATGTTCAGATTTCATAAAAGGCCAAAAATAACTGGGCATTCTTTACATAGGTTAAAATTCTATATCGGTTCTCTTTTGACAAGTCGTGAGTAATGAGAAGGTATGGCAACAGATAGTTGTAAGTATTTTTTATAGGGTCTAGTTTTTGGACTGTTAGTTCGTGGTGGAATTCCATTGTATTAGAATTGAAATTAAGACACTTTTGTACTTTCTTCCACTTATTTATTTTCACCAGGACCGGTTTAATCCCACTACGGACATTTTCAGACTGGTAGTAGACATTCTTATGCTACGGTATTTATATAAACTTAGGCAGGGTTACACAACATTGTATCTATATCATGAATGTTTCTATTTTGTTAATTTATATAATTGAAAAGGTTGGTATTTTATTTTGGTAATATTGGGATATTCCCTTCTTGTGGCTTAGGGCTAATGGATAGCATAGTACCATCAATATTTGTCCATTAGCCCTAAGCCACAAGAAGGGAATATCCCAATATTACCAAAATAAAATACCAACCTTTTCAATTATATAAATTAACAAAATAGAAACATTCATGATATAGATACAATGTTGTGGAACCCTGCCTAAGTTTATATAAATACCGTAGCATAAGAATGTCAACTACCAGTCAGAAAATGTCCGTAGTGGGATGAAACCGGTCCTGGTGAAAATAAATAAGTGGAAGAAAGTACAAAAGTGTCTTAATTTCAATTCTATTTTTTATACTTTCACTGAAACTATTGCTTTTCTATGATGATTTTAATTAGGTAATGAATCATTAAAAAAATGCAAGTGCAGATAAAATTACGTACCTCCGATAATTATTAACATGTTTTTTTTTTCTTCATACCGTGCCTGGTTTCACTGAAAGAACTCCGGAAAAAAATATTTAATTGAAAATTAAACGGTTTTTGTGAAAAGGTGGATATCTTTCGATACATGTAAAGCAAATTGTGTAGGATTGTCCGTTTTGATAAGGGTTTTATTTTTATATTCTAAGTGCTAAAGATGTGAGGACGTATTTTCAGAAATCAATACATTTGAAATGATGCAATGTTTCCTACATCACAAACGAGTAATTCTGTTTTAATTTAATCTTAATAAAATATAAAATCTTGTTAAACTTAACGATTTCTTAATGCGCTAATTAAATTTGTCCCACGCAAATTTTAATAAGTTATCAAAAAAAGAAATCACAGCAGACGAATTAGTAGTATGAAATCAGTCATAACAGATGAATTTCAAAAAATAATTCCTTTAAACCTTAGTTTTACGCTAGTTTATGTTCTGCACATATTAGTGGGCAAAAACATTAAACATTTCATTTATGATTAATTAAAGCTCAAAAATCGATAATGCGTACTGTTTAAAAAGTACAGTATATTCACCCCACGAAGGACTTATTCAAGGACTTCAAAGTACCCAATATAAAATCCTTATATATCAAACACATATCCTCCTATTTTAAATTCAAATATACAAAAAAAAAAAAAATTGTCGAATCAAACTACAATACTAGATATTCCAACCAAACCAATTATATTATTCCAGCAACAAAAACATCAATGGCACAGTCACAGTTTAATTTCCTTGCTCCTAAAATCTTCAATAATTTAACAATTGAAATAAAGGCAATAACTAAATACCACAGTTTTAAGAAGGCGCTTGGGGACTTTTTAATGAGTGATTGTGATAATGTTAGTATCCTATTTCTCGTATTCAGATAGAGGTGTATATATTGTTTAGGTGTGTGGGTATATATGTGTATCTTCATTTGTACGTTCATGTGTATGTGTGTGTATATGTATGTGTTTATGTATACATACATAAGGATGTGTGAATGTGTGTGTACATATGTGTACGCCTACATATGTGTATAAATGCGTAGATACCATATGTGTGTACATTATATGCGTATGTGTTTGCGTGTGCATGTATGTGTGCACATATGTGTACATGTGTACATGCTTGCACATATAAAAAAAAACTATATTTTTGTGATCTAAGCCCCCCGCATGTCTTTTCTTCTTTTTATATTATACATTATTTTATAATTTTATTTTATAATATAATTAATATAATAAATCCATATGTTTACACTAGACTTCATGCAAAGTAACTATACTCCATTGGTCACCATGAAACAGGCAGCCGCCTAGTATGGTGATCTAATGTATCTACTCCATGTAAAAGTCTCCATTAAATATCATGTATTTTATAAATAAATAAATAAAGATTTACGAAAAAGGAAATAATTGTCTCATCTCGCAGATTTGCATTTTTTTCAATTAATTATAACTTTTAGATATTATAGCTTATTTGTTCCTAAAAAGCCATTGAAATTTGCAGACAATTCAAATATCTTATTTCACTCAAAAGTTCTGCCATTCCAGATATAAATTGGAAACTTTTAGTGAATAAAACAAAAAAGTTCCCTCGACAACAAGCTACTGCTACGGAGAATTGTAAAAACTGAAGAGTCTCATGTCGAGAGATCGTTGAAATGTCGATATGAATGCCAGTCCGGATATTACAAGGATTCCGAACGGCCATTTACGGGCAAAATCCCATCCTTTTTGTAGAAAAAAAAAACTATTTCGAAGCTCTGTGTATTTTGTGGACCAGGGGCGCCACATTTTATTATGCGATGAGGGCCGTGCACACGGACGACCGATTCAAGGGGCGGTCTCTTGAATTGCAACAGGGTTCATTCACTTTAATTATTTTCAACAAGTGATTGCGTAGGAACCATAAATGTATTATTATTTTATAAGAAATAAAGGAGAAATGACAATAGAATACGTATTTTCAAAATCTCAAGTTTTCGAGGGAGCACATAAAAAAGCTTTACTGAGATAATACAAAATAAAAAGCACGCATTTATCATTTTTCCAGTATTACCATTTTTGAAACACACGTGTCTTTAGCACAACAACATTTTGGTTTCTTCAATTGATACACACAATTTTTCCTGCAGGTATTATATTTTAATATTGCAGCATTATAACACATTTGCAAAATAATGTTTTTATTTATTTATTTGTAAGAAACAAACAGCTTTTAATACAGATTTATATAAAAGGAAGTTTTATAAAAGGTAAGCCAACAAAGTTTCTTATGATAACAGTGGTTGAGTAAATATGTTTTATTACAAAAACAAAATAAGAAGGAAGGGGGGAGAGGAAGAGGAAGATAGGATCGGGACGGGAGATGCTCTCGATATATTTTATACGCGTGCATAAATTTGTTGTCGTACGTATTTCTGCGGTTCGATATTTTGAAAGGGTATTGTGAAGAATGTTGATACTGTGAAATTGTGCGTTATATTGCGCACAAATACGGGGATTGGAGAATTTATCCTAAGATTGGTCCTACATGCAGGCAAATAAAAAACATCGGTTTCTCGGGTTGGTCAGTATGGCATGTGAATGTTTATAAAGTCAATGAGCTCTGGCGAGTCCAGGCTATTATTAATAATTTTAAATAACAAGATTTGATCAAATATTAAGCGTCGTGTTTGAAGCGTGATGAAATTATGGTATTTTAAGGAATCGGTATTATTTGAAAAGTGTAAATTAAATTCAAATTTATATCAAATAAACAATTTTGTATCCAAATGTTTTTATCAAATTTGATTTACATAAAAAAATGTACTCGAACTACCAAATGAAAGATATGCGTCTTCGAGCCAGGGTTTATTACGGGAGAGCAATCACAGTTTATACATAGGGTAATTATACACAAATCTCGATATTATACATCCTAACTAATGGTTCAAATATCTCTATCTTGTGAATCTAGAATCGGGCATGTTCTACTTAGAATTCAGTTAAATGCAGCACAGATAAAGGGGTTTCAAGAACAGCTTACATGGTCATCGCAAATGTGTAATGCCGAGAAACACTCAATCCAAACAAATAATCTCAAACAAATAATCTCGCGGAATTTTTAACAAACGGCTAGATGCCTATGCACGAGATACTAGAAGCGTCTTAATTGTCGTGAATTCGTTACGTAACAAAGTAAAGAAAAATTGAGATAAAGCATTTTTTCGACACTGCAATGAAAACGCCAATAACATGTATGGGAATATAGATTTATGAATGAGGAGTTTCAAAATAAAAAAAAGCGTAATATTGAACACGACTAAGAAAGTAACGTATATATTAAAGCTAGATATATATAGTTAACAGTCTGTTGCTAGATCTTGCAAACTTTCCACAGCTATCAATTCCACTCATGGGTGTGTATTATTATAACAATGTATATTATTTTCTTTTCAATCATTGAAGAAGATAATATTAACACATCCCAAAATGAACCACGAAACCGAAAAAACAACAGAAATTAAAAAGATTTCAGTCGCATCTGGGACTCGAACCCAGGACCTCTACCTATGCGGGGTAACCGCTTAACCAAGCTAATGAGACCAGTTCAATTTACGCTATTTACACTCCGTTCCGATTGCAATTGAGTTCGGGATGAAACTTTGCAATTATCGTAAGGATAGCAGCCAATAATATGGGATTTATAAAAATGGAGGATAATATTAACAAGTCTTGAACTTGAAGTATGATATCGGTGTGAATGGCGTAAATTGAACTGGTCTCATTAGTTATGTTGGTTAAGCGGTTACCCCGGATAGGTAGAGGTCCTGGGTTCGAGTCCCAGATGCGACTGAAATATTTTTAATTTCTGTTGTTTTTTCGGTTTCGTGGTTCATTTTGGGATGTGTTAATATTATCTTATTCAATGATTAAATATTACAATGAGGTTTACAAACTTCAATAAGTTATAAAAAATAAATTGAATATATCATTTTCGCTTACCTCGCAGTGGCCCTGCACGGTCTCCTATGTACCTTTGTGAAATAATAATAAAATGCTTGAATTGTACGCATATCCCCTTTGCGGTCGTTTTGACTAGAATTAAATACAGTATTACAATATTTACGAACTTTTATGAGAGCTTTTAATATTATGTTGGTAGGTAACAGTACTATGTACATACAAAAAATTCATTAAATTTTTAATATCAAAATGTTCTTTGATATTTTTTAGTGAACATTATATTGAGGAGTCTTTACTTTTTGCAAAACATGATTTTTGTAAATTCATTTTCATATGATAACCACTTTTTGTGTTGTTGCAAATTAAATATGCTTATTTTTGTTTTACAAAAAAAAGGAAATATAATGTACTCGATTATGTTAGCAATATGCTATCATTAGTAATCTGTTTTCTTATTGAGCAATTGGAAAATATGGAATATATGTTTAGTTTGTCCAATTTAACTCGTATAAATGTATAAACCTCAATTATTTCTCCATTATTGTCAGCATAGAATAAAGTGGAAAACAAGAAATTCAATCTGCCCGCGCGTTTCGATATCCAAAAGTCTGAACTCAGGCCTGGAAATTTCTAACACAATTATCATTTATTAAATAAATATTTATTATTTATTTAAAACCACTGTATTTGATATGTAAATATTTACACGTTATGTGTAGTAATTATTATTTATCTGTGTAACCACATTTATTAATTTAATAAATGGGACTCCAAAAAGATATTTTACATCATTTGAAGAAACGAATATTATTTCTAAATGAAATAAATAATATACTTTGTAACAATTATTATTTTTATAAACAATAATTATTAATCTAAAACACTCATCCAAATTGAAAAAACCTTCCGAGCAAAGATAAATGTCGCCGGCAGGACTCGAACCCGCACCCTTCTAATATCCGGTCAGATGCTCTACCGTTGAGCTACGTCGGCTTATCGCAAACCCCGCCAAGTTAATCAATATATACTAGTGTTCCATTCAATAATTACTCTTTTTATTATATTTTCACCTGTAAACAACCAACTTTATTAGTTTAATTATTATTACCCTTTGCGCTATGCACAAAAATCTTGTCTTAAGTTTTTAAGAACTTTAGTTTATCAATTAATAAATATACTTTGTATTCACCACTTTATTAATATAAATATATCTACATGTTTCGAAAGCGATGCTTATTACAGAAATCGTGGAATTTTGAATTTCATGTATATAGTCTATTTATTTACGTCTAAGTTATTGAACCGGTGACAAAAATGTTCGAATACTTTACAGTTAATATTTGCGAGTTTTCTGAATATTCGATCCTTTTTGACATTTATCGCCGAAGTTGGTAAAAAATAGATGAATCCTTCGAAACAATTCTCACACGCGCGTAAAAAAACGTAACATGTAACGATTCCGTAGAAAATGAACAAAAAAATACAAAATTCCCGAATACTATTTATTTTCGTTTTGTAGAGACCGGTATTATCATCGGATGACGGTAATAATAATATTGCGTGAATTTATTTATCAACGTTGCTACCAACAGCGGATTAGCCGTTTCTCATTTTTGTAAGGTTCAACAATAAAATTCGACATCGCAGCTATTTTTTTTTACAGTTTTATACCATATTTTAAAATAAAGAACTGAGTTAAACAAAATCGGCCTGTAGGCAGCGTTATTATATGCGCTATTAGTAACTACTTTCGACCGTGTGAAGACATCTGAAGTTGATAGACTGCAGTATATCTGTAGCAGTCTCTTTCACCAATCAAAACTGAGCGAATACTAAGTTAAGAAAAAAAAAATCGTAATCACCGATACTTTTTGACTGAGTGTTAAAAAACGGTATTTTAAAGAATTGCGACATCATTGAACTTTTTGGAAAAAGGCTTCTTTATTTTAATGTCTTTTTCGCACTACTGTTGGACTGAATGAAATCAAAAGCCGTACGTTCGGAAGTTCTTGTCTATTCAGATCTTGTCACCAAACACGGGTAAAGACATTTTATGTATTTATTTAATTACGGACAATATACGAGTATATAATTAATTATAATATAATTTAATTTATCCAATTACACAAAACGCATAACACGAAATGAAATAAACAAGAGCTACAGAAAAAGAACAGCACATTCATAATACAAGAATGAAGCAATGACAAAAAGCGGACAAACATATTCATTTGAGAGAACATTCAAGGCAAAGCCTGAACATGGTTTTAATAGAGTCCATGATTTTAGAAATTCTAAATAATAATCTTACAGTTCTAATTTCGTAAAGCCCTACAAAAGTCATTAAGACTGGTACGTAAAATTTCAAGGCCCTGGCTTGAGTTAACAAATCTCGACATTCTGGACAGTGGAGAATGGTACCCATAATTAGTAGGGTATTGAGGAAAATTAATTCATTGTTACGAGTCTACGAATTTTAAGCAACACAACACAATTTTTTTTCTGGTTTTCATAAATTATAACTATGCACATTCGATTTATCTTACTATACTTACTAATAACAATATTATAATATTTTACTAATGACCATGCATAATAATATGCATGTCTGTAATACGCAAATTGTTTACACACTTTCGTAATTTTTAAAATTGTTTTTTTGTTTTTTGTTTCCTAGATCCTTAATTGAAACATTAAAAAATATATTTATTTTCAATACACAGTTTTATTTTAAATATCAACGAGCGCTTCTTTCCTAAGCACAAGCAACAGCTTACATAAGAAAATAATGTATTGCACAAATCTGTCCAAGACGAATATGGAAAAAATACTACCGGAATGATAATAATAATAATAATAATGTTTTTATTTAATTTCTAATACAATTACAAACATGTTATATTTAATACGTAAGAGAAATTACAGGTACCTATTTAATATTTGTAAAACAATGTACAAGGAAAAAGAAATGTACTAAAAATAAAAAATAAATTCAGAAATATTTAAATAAATTCAGGCAGTGGTGAAGATCGCGTCAATGAGAAGAGATTCTTTCAAGAATCAATAGAATTTCCCTTTTGAATCTTTCCTCACTGACGCAAAATATGTCGATATCCTGTGAGATTTTGTTCAGGAGCAATATACTCCTCCCCACCGGGAGAACCATTGGCAGGATGGTTCTACAGGTAGGAAGATAGAATAATCTATGACGACGCTGTCTTAGATAGTCATCAGGAACATAAAGACTTATGCGTTCAAAAATAGCTGAATTCTCTATGGAGCCTCGCAGCAGTCTAAAAAAGTGGGTAGCGGCATACCCATCTCTTCTGAGCTGCAGGAAGTGAAATCCAAGCATGCCCAGAAGAAAGTTAGTTGGATAAAGCCACGGATAGAGTCCGATGATGGTCTATCGCCACGGTGATACTGAGACTAACTACCACTTTAATAATCAAATACAGATTATACGAAATGCGAAGCTCAATGAGACTAATATCAAGTAGGTGAAATCAATGAAACAACCCTTATTATTATTTTGCTATTACATTATGCGTTTTGTACGGCAAATTACGGAATGCCGTGAAGGGGAACAATAAAGCCTTAACGTAGGATAATTTCCAAAGCACAATACGGATACAAATTCAAGTTGAAACGGCGGTTTACCTCCGTTAACGGGAAGCTACATTAATTTATGATTATTTGATGGAAGAATTTAACGTATTGAGTATGTTCTGTTTAATTGCGTTAATCACAGAATTGTTTTCAAATATTTTGTTATCTTGGATTTGGTTAAAATCCTGCTTTACAGTATTTAAGGATTAAATTCCTGATTATTTTAGTAGACGTAATATTTATTGGTGTGTTTGCTTTTGATGTTTATATTAGAAATAATGGCAAATAAGGTTGTTTAGACCAGCATTTTCTAACCTTTTTATGCTTGCGGAAAAGGAAAATATATGATAAATATTGTACTGACCGAACACAGGAATAAAAACTGTGATTTATGCAGTTTCTATTTTTTTTAGTTTGTAATATTTTATTATAAATGGTAGACACAACAAGCAAAAAATTAAGGTGAAATTAAAATGTTTGCGAAAATAATCAGACACCGATAAATAAATTAATTGTTAATAAAATAACTTTAAATAAAAATATTTATTTTGAAAAATTAGATCGAGCGAGACAGTTTCGATCGTTGTCCAAATTCAAAGGGCGATCGTGCGCGTTTTCTCGCATTAATTAAACACAACAATACTAGCGTCTCATTTAAACCTTTTCCAATTATACAATATTTTACCCAAAATTGTGCGTAAATATTTGATGAAAGATTATGTCAAAGAAAATTAGCCCCAATAAAATATCTATGGTGTAATAAATTATTTTGCTAACAATGGGTCGGGCAAGACCCATCACCGGAGTTGATGAGTTAAGCCTCCGCATTCAAAATTTCTATTTATTACATATTACAAACTTCCGTTTAAACTTTTAAGTATTATGCAAAAAATTCTGATCAAGATGTGTAGTTGAAAAAGTAATTACTTGAAATTCCCCCGATAGAAAAAAAAAACCCAAGTATACTCCACCCCCCCACCGCCATCTTTTACAAAAAATAATGGCGGAACCTTATCTGCCTTCAAATCTACAACCCTCGCAGAAGTGAGGAAGTTAATACTTGCTTCACCGAATAAACAGTGTGAACTCGATCCTATACCATGTCACAAAACAGAATCTCTATCCGTTTCGGAAGTATATTTGAATTGTAATTTTAATAAAGTTCAACAATAGATCTACTATATAAAATATCCCCGACTAGCTCACCTCAGGGTAGATGGATGTATATAAAAAAAACGCTACATCCATCTATTAATCGTGTTGTCAGTTCGTTAATGGACGATTTTCGAAATTACCGCTTAGTTATCATTAATAAAAACAAATACATAAAAATAGAAACAGGAATAGGGAATTCAAAATAAAAACAACTCTCTTTTGCTATTTAAAAATACCTGGCAGTCGGGTCTATATTTTTATAGCTGCTACTAAAGGCTTTAGGAAAGGCTTTAACCTTTCTGTGGACGCCTTCAGATTATTAAAGGATAGAATGAAATTGAGTGATTTTAAATGATTTCTGTTTTATCAAAAAGCAAGAGGGAAATGAATAGGTAAGTAAATTGGAACGATACCAGTTTTTGGTTGCAGAAGCGGGTGACAGGATGGCTCGGCTCTCCAGACTAGAATGCCCGCCCTGTCTTCCCCAAGCTCCCTTGCGGTCCCCTTCCCCCCCTTTCAAAGGCGATGTAGAAATTTGTTATCATAGACAACGAATTCTTGTCCATGGTCAATTCCCGGTCCTTTTGTCAACCTTAGTTGTTAGGGACTTGCTTCATAACAACCAACATGGTTACTAAAGAAGTGTTGCAACGAATTAGCTCACTTCCTAGTTCAACTCTTCAATAAGTCATTTAACATTGGTGATTATCCAAAATCACTAACATCAGCTGTTGTAACTCCATTATTTAAAAAAAACCGCAATTGGACGCTGAAGATCTTTCAAATTACCGACCCGTTTCAAATCTTCCATTTATATCTAAAATCTTAGAAAAAATTACTGCTTTACAGATAATAAGTCACTTAAATTCAAATAAATTGTTAACTAAATATCAATCTGCATACAGAAGGTTCCACTCAACGGAAACTGGATTACTACGCGTTTTGTCGGATATAACTCTGGCCATAGAGTCGGGTAAGCTGGCACTTCTTTCAGTCTTAGACATGATTGCCGCTTTTGATACGATTGACCACGATTTTCTTATCACACGTTTAGAAGAATCCTTTGGTTTAAACTGTGACGTTAAGAATTGGCTGACATCGTATTTAACCAATCGTTTACAAGCAGTGAAGATGGGACAAAACCAATCAAAATATGCAACCCTTTCATCTGGAGTACCCCAGGGGTCCGTTCTGGGCCCTCTGCTGTTCATCATTTTCACAAATGATGTAGCTAAAATAATCGTTTGGTCTTCAATCCTACTGCTATTCTGACGACCAGCAAGTTTATTTCTACTGCTTATCAGAAGAAATAGACAGACTAAAAACTCGCATAGCTGAGTATCTACAAGCAATAACTCGCTGGATGACCTCAAATAGACAGAAGCTGAATCCGTCAAAAACTGAGTTTCTCTGGACCTCCACAAGCAGACGTCAGCATATCATTGATAACTCCCCAATAAATATTTCAGGAAGGGACATTACTCCGAAGACGTGTGTTAAATTACTCGGTGTCAATCTGGATGCAGACTTTTCCTTTAAAAGTCAAGTAAACAGAAGTGTAAGTACGGGGTTCTTTCAATTGAGGCAAATAAAGGCAGTACGGATAAACCTGCCAACAGAGGCAACTAAACTGCTTGTCAATTCGTACATTGTGTCACGTCTAGATTACTGCAACGGAATATATGCGAGTCTCCCCAAATACCAAATTAACAAATTGCAATCAGTATTCAACGCTGCAGCAAGACTTATCACCGGCGTATCTAAATATTCTCACATTTCAGAGCATCTCAAAAATTTCCACTGGCTCAAATGTCCTGAAAGAATCTAGTTCAAGCTCTGCTGGATGGTATTTAAGTCACTTAACGGAATGGCTCCGGCTTACTTATCAGAACTGTGTATTCCCGAAAATACCAACTCACGGCAGTCCACCCTTAGGTCAGCAGCGTCATCAGCTATCGGCAGGTTGAAGGAACCAAAGCGAACACCTAATACTAAGTTCGGTGATCGTGCTTTCGGAGTGTCAGGACCTAAAGCCTGAAATGAACTGCCGCATGACTTAAGAATTATGAAAGACTCAACAGAATTCAGAACTAAACTTAAAACACATCTTTTCAGACAATCGTATCCATAAATTGAAGAAATTCACATGTAAATTGCTTAGCTAGGCTAGCCGGTTACTACTTACCTAAAGTCATTAAACAAATAAAAATAAAAATAAAATAAAAAATTCACGCATCGGTGCGCAAATGCGTCCACAGTCCGCAACACTGTAAATAACCAAAGTGTAAAATACATAAAATAAAAATGTTAATATTCATTAAAAGCTTCTTACGCTTTTTAAGGTAATTTTATAGATATTTTTGAGTCCTAAAATTCATTTTATGAATACTTTCCAGTCCTAAAAATTATAAGTATCTCAATAAATACCAACTCTTCTTGTGCCACCAATCTTCTAATAAATGTAAAATCAATAGAAAATGAGCAACAAATAACCATGTAAAACTATCATCTCTATAAATAAATTTTCTAATAAAACCGTGTTCATCTGAAGCGACCTGCCAGGTAAGTATGTTTTTCTTTATCTGTTTGTACATAATTATTGTATTTAAGAAATATTTGTACAGCGCCCTTGAGGTGAATTTTCACAAAAAACGGCGCTACACAAATCATCCAAATATTATTATTTTTATTATACTTGGAAAAGTATAAATAACATGCTTTATTCGAAGAATGTCTGCGTTTTATTAAAGATTTTGTAAACGATCGCTTACGCCCTAATCAATATTTATATTACTGGTCCCCTTCTCTCTTCCGTATTAAAATTTATATCCCTTTAAAAAAATGTTCAGTTTCCGCTCAGAGGGAAGCAATAATAACGCTTTTATTTTATATTTTTAATCATCGAAGATAACATTAACAATTCTCAACATGAAGTATGAAACCCAAAAGACTCAGGAAAGAAAATATAATGGTAGCAGCTGGGACTCGAACCCAGGACGTCATGGTATATCTGGAACTTTGGGCTCTAATCGACTGAGATACAACTACCCCAATTCGTCTCATCATTCTAATCATTCGTCGATTTCTTAGAATTACCAACATCATCTTCAATTAATTCCGACATACTTTAAGCTGCTACCTTTTTATCACGGCTACAAGATTCTACCAGAATTTGGTTGATTACTTTAGATGGTATCTTGAATATGCCTATCCGATTTATGTTCTCGGACCTTTAATGTTCATTATTTATATTAATGACATGGTAAAAATATTTTCAAACTTCAAGGTACGGTTATTTCCTTCTGATTCGCTCATATACACAATTGGAGGTAATTATGTAAACCTTATTGTAATATATTTATAATGGTGTTTCACACTTGGTTCAAATAAGACTTAATTGCGTTTCTCTGCAATAAACAAAAGAAACAACATTTAAAGCCTCTATTTCACGTGTTTTTATCTCGTTAAAAATTATAAAGCATATTGCTACAATAATAAAATTTCGCTCTCGTTAAACGTCACGGCCGTTTAGTCAGTAGTGACATCTAGCGGGCTACCAACTAACCTGTCGGTAATGCGGAAATTACAGAATTAAGAAAGCGCTAACATTAAGTAATGTGGTTTTCTTTACATATTTTTAATCATTTTTCATCAGAATAAATAGGAAGTATCGCAGGGATCAGTTCTTGGTCCTTTAATGTTCATTATTTATATTAATGACATGGTAAAAATATTTTCAAACTTCAAGGTACGGTTATTTCCTTCTGATTCGCACATATACACGATTGGAGGTAATTATGAGGAACTAATCAATATTGTGATTATTATAAGAAAAATGAACTAGAAAAAATATCAAGGTGGCTAAAAATAAATCAACTTAAATTGAATACAAAAAAAGACAAAATATATGATAATTGGTCATAAGAAGACATCTAGCGAAAGTAATATAAACATTGATGGTAAATTGTAAAGAGGAAAGTGTAAATGATATGAAATACTTAGGAGTTAAAATTAGACACAAAACTTACCTTTAGTAAACATGCTGACCACATCCAAAAGAAAATTAGGAAGAAGATTTATTTTTGGGAAATATTCGTCAAACAATTTCCAGAAAAACGACACTTACAATTTACAACTCTATTACTGCTCCACATAATACGAATGAATAATTTGTGTTATTTTACGATTTAATCATTTAAAATATTATATATCACATTTGCGTTACGTTCCAGAGTGGTAGATACTGTCAGTATCTCCCTGGTGAAAGACTACGTTTCAGAATTGAAACGTTGCTTGAAATGGCTTTAGCCGTGTTTGGTGACCAAATCTGAATACACAGGTACTTCCCCACTTTCCTCTTTCCAATCTCCTTCCCCTCCTCAATACATTCAGCCTCACTACATACCCCAATTGGAGATGTCACAGTCTCACTGACTCCCAGACGGTTGAGAGCAGCTGGGACCCTTGTGTGGTATCACATAAAAAAAAATAAAAAAGTAGTTTTTTTCTGTCTGAATTATTTTAACTGTTTAAGTACGATGAAATATAATTTTTAAGAATCTCTTTCTGAGACGTACCAGGTAAATCAATAACAAGCAAATATAATACAAATATTATTCTTACTAATGTTAAGTATTTTTATTTTATTTTAGTCAATAGTTTCACTCCGAAGGGAAATAAAATATTTTTAAGACTTTATAAAATGCAGACTTTTAAATAAGAACATATTTTATGCATTTTTAAACTGTTATTTATTTTATTACATTTTAAAGTATCGCCTGCTCACGGAAATCTTTAAAAAGTAGGAACCTGCAAATTTAGTGCTATTATTCTGTGAAATATGGGTTATTTTTGGAGATTCTAATTATTTTTTGTGAAATTTATCCTATTTTTGAGTAATTTACATTATACGTATTTTTAATCAATATGATTATTTTTTAATTACAATCATTATTTTTAAATAAAGAAAAAACGAATCATAGAAGACGGAATTTTTGACATGAAGTTAGTTGCATTCTATTTTATGACAATAAGGAAATCTAGTCCAATTTTTTTTTATCAATAATGAATGACCTTCAAAATTAAATACTAGGATATGTATATTTTTTCTATAGTTAGTTTTCATGGTTAAAATAATTTTCAAAGGCAGCCAAAACGCTCCAAATCTATGACCGGTCGGTTTTGATCAGTTTTGAGGTTAGAATGCCAAATGTCAAAACAAGGTTGAGCTTTACCGTATATGATAAATGGTTTGATAATAAATATTCTAATTTCTTTCATTAATAATAGTTGTTTATATTGAACAACAATTATAGAGCTGAAAGTCACCCGAATTAAGTTAAAATATCGCCAAAATCAAAAGAATACATATTTGAAATACAAAAAATTAAAATTTTCATACTAATCCAAAAACAAAATGCTCACGTCACGTCAAATGTTCCAAATGCAATGGTACCAACATAGCACGGTGTTTTGATGAGCTGATTTTTTATTCACTTTTAAATAACGATTTATAAATTCTACGTATAATTATATACAATGAAAGTTATGTATTCGGAATCGCCGTTTGCTGATCTATGTGAATATATATTTTAAAAATTATTATATTTTTCACTGGAGTTCCTTATTATGCAAATTTCAAATTCTTTTTTTTTTTTTTAAATTTTTTCTCAAATCTTTTTACTTATTGAAAATTTCCCATCTTTTATGCCTCCCATATCCTTCTCCTCCCCACTTTCCTTTAGACTTACAATATACCCCATTTAGGGATGCCATAGTCACCCAGGCTCCGAACAGTTAGGAGCAGTGCGGTATTTACATAAAAAAGAAAAACATTTCGTAACCAAAATTAAGTTTTTTATTCTTATTCTAGACGGTAAATGGATGTTTTATGAAACAATCAAACTTGTGTTTTAACAACTTTTAATTTTCACGACGACCAGTTTCGGAACAACCGTTCCATCGTAAGGGCTAGGGATCAGGAGCAGGGCGGGAAAGATTGAGGACTGGAGGCGAATGCCAAGGGAGGCAGCCTGTGGAGAAAATTTGCGGAAAAAGCCACATCCCCACCCTGGGATGTAGAAAATAGTGTTTTATAAATCATTCCAGTAAGTCTTTAATTTTTTTTTCTACTTTTGTACTTTTTATTATAAATGTTTTTAATTTTCAATTTTTAGTTTTGTTTTAATTTAATTAATTACCCTTTTTTATACATATTTTATCTTTTATTAATTTTTTTTCGACTACTTTGCTATTTATTTTATAATTTAAATAAGTTATTTTTTTAAATTACTATTTTATATATATATATTTAGTTTACGTTTTCAGTATACTTTTCGTTGTGTTTTCAATTGCATAAAGTTATTATTAATGAATCTTACTTTTCCGGTAGATTATTAAAGAATAATAAAGAGCAAATTAATTTTTTATCACCCTGTAAATATATCATAGGTAGTTAATGAACACCCTGAAAAGGCTGTATCTGTATTGAGTGACAATAAAGAGCGGATAAATGAAGCGACGAGTGATGTCCCCGGAGAGGCGGCAACAAAGATCACAACTGGGATTGAATAATTGATGAAGGAGGGGACATTTGTTACGCTAATGACACACATTATTCACGGGGAGTCACTTGCGCCACCCCTAACTCCACCCAGCACCGCCTGACACCACCCGACATCTCCCGGTGCTACCCAATTCTACCCGGATCCGTCGCCACCTGCCCCCGGGAACTTGGGTTTCAAAGGGTATTCATTTAAATTTAAACATATTTCAAACGAAAGAAATTTTAACTAAATAGATAAATATTAGTTTATTGTTTTATAGTAGTTGTACTAAAACACGCCTTTGATCAGTTCTTATTTATGACATGCCCCACATCAACGATCAAACATTTCCATTGTCCCCTCTCGCCAGAGAAAATAAATTATTGCAGCATCAATGAGAAAGCGAGGCAGGCGAACATTTTTCTTGGTTCAGAGTAAATAAATATCTTTAATGTGAACTTTGGATGTTTTTACAAGTTGCGTTTTTAAACTTATGAATTAAAAATAATAATTCAAGCCCACGAATTTCCACAACCCAATACACGTCATGTTGACATTTCCACTAGTGTTGTCAACTTTTTTTTTCAGGGGAAGTCAAGATTGCAATTCAAAAAATGAATTTAGAAATTCAAAATTGATTTTTTAACATAAAATGTAATAAATATGATTTTTTTTTTATGATTTGCACATAGCCCTTCAAAACATTCAAATTGCCCCACGCTGAGAAACACCGACTTAAATGTTCCATAGCATATTTTTATTGTGAACGTACGAGTATTCCTTCAATTGATCTTAAGTTCGATTCACATCTACCAGCACCGCGCAGTGCAGACACGTAAAGTGGAAGGCACGGCAAAATTAGTTGCTCACATTATCTATGAACACATTCCCGCACGGTGTAATGTGAATACTCCCTTCTGTGCCGTGCTTCCCACTGTACGTGTCTGCACTCCACGGTGCCGGTAGATGTGAATAGACCCGTATTCTGAAAATATTTTCAGGCCATCATAATTTATAAAAAAATTAATAAAATATTTTTCATTTGTACTAGATATTTACCAAAACTTTAATATAAAAAAAACATATCATTCAGTTTGGATGGGTATTTTGGCCTCAAATCCAAAATTAAGTTAAGTATGAAACAGGCAGCGCAGCCGTTCCTCTTAAGAATCACTACCAAATATTTGTAAACACAATAATAATCGGACCATTTCTATAGCGCCGCTTTTGTGAAAATTCACCTCAGGGGCGCTGTACAAATATTACTTCCTATTCTTATATACGTCTATTCTACGAATTTATTTAAAAAAAAATTTTTTTTACATTTATTTTCTATTTTTGGACAGGGAATCATTACACATTATTTATAGACCATATAAAGAGATGCAGTTAAATTATCAAAACTAAATTTAATGCTAAATTGAAAAAAAAAGAAGCTAACTGTATTTATTCCTTACTATATATTGCAAGACGCTAATACAAATGATAGAGTGATTTTTTCCATTATATTCAAGAATGTATTTAAGCCAAGACAAAGAATTATTATCCATATTTTTTAGGATAAATAACACAGAATACTCTTAAAAGGGTGGAGCGGCGGGGGAGGATGGTGGCCCGGGGAATTGATCCATAGGGTCCTATTTAAACACAGACATATTTAAACAAATGGTGATTTATGGGAATCATTCGAATATTGCTTTCACCATTATTTCAAAGCTCAGTATTTGGAGATGACTGACTAATGAAGTGGACGATCGATGCGTAGGTATATTTGGCATTTATGATTCATAATTAACCCCTAATCCTTTATCACTATGCCAATGATGTATGTAATACTAAAATATGTGAAACCTCACCAGGGAAATTGAATAACTCATCCTTACCCTTCGCCTCTACGGATTCTACGGGTTCTATGTGTTATACGCCGCAGCCTTTACTGTGGTAACATTAATATAAAGAGTCTACAAAGTCCACCGCCGCTGGAATATGTTGCTGCATTTTCTCACCCGTTACATCGCTTTACGAGTTTCCATAATAATTCTTGCGGTCGTTCTCGTGCGTCAAAAATCATCAAATACGCCGGCAGGGGTGTCATATAAAATATCACAGGTACTACATGTCATATCTATATATAAAAAATCAACGTATGTTTGTTTGTTTGTCCTCGATTTTCTCGAAAATTAATTGACCGGTTTCGGTGACAGCACAGTTTGTTCTTATTAGTGGCGGGAAGGTTTAGAAAGTAGTTTGAATGAAATCCAACATGCCAAACTGTTGCTATAACGTTTTAAAATTAGTATGAAAAACATTGTACCGCCATGTTTTATTTAGGTTAGCCCATATATATAACACTCTGGTTAGCCACAGATTGCATATTCAAAAGAAGAAAGTTTTTTTGACTGGAATATTTTTAATGGAAAACACGAGTAGGTGGTACCTACTTAAGAACTTTATGATTTAGATAAATTTAAAAAAAATAAACGTTTTGAAAGAAATAAAATATTCAAATGAATGTTTGTTTATTTGGAGATAGTTACTTTCGATGTCAAATCGATTATGGCACCCTAATGACAAGCAAAAATTCACAACTTCATAACTTTATAAAAATAAAAAAAATCCTGAGCACGGCCGGGTACACATCAACTAGTATTTTATAAGACATGAAAGTCTGCTTGCGATGTGCTCGTAAAGCAACAAATTGTTGCTGTAATAGTTTTTGTTGGTAGGGGTCTAAAAAGTAAAAGGCATTTTTTTAAATATCATCAGGAAGTTGTTCTTGAAATTTTCGTTTAACAATGTTCACATTTTGATGATTTGTTTTTGAATGAATTTGTATTTTTGTGAAGAAAATAATGAACATGGTACTGTGAAAAATGTTATATTTTACCTTTTGACGCTGAGGGGACATCTGATCATTTTTTAATGACGACATAATATGATATTGATAAGTTTGTAAAAAAAAACATTTTTATACGATGATTTATTGTCTTTATTCCTCTGCTAACTAACTAACTAACTAACCTAACCATCACGCCGGGTAGGCAGAGAGGATGGACCGCCAAACAACTCGATCTTGGCATACACTTTCTGCTTCATTCACTTTCATACAACGTCTCATACATTCTCTTCTATTATTCCGACTTCTGACATGGCTCGATTCTAGTGTCTGATTCACTTGATCGTTCTTCATGTCTTCCTCAGACGTCCCCGGCTTCTTCTTCCATTAACATTCGCGTCATATATTCTCCTTACACTCCTCTCTTCGTCCCTTTCTTAATCTTGCTTAGTACGCTTACATCAGCTTTGCATTGTTTACGAATATCAACATTTTTCAAATGATCATACATGGTTTTAGCACACATTCGTCTCAGAGATCTCATTTGTACAGCATTCAGTCTACTTTCATACTTCCTCTGCCAGTACCACGCCTCAGGGTTGGTACATCAGGGTTGGTATCATCACTCCATTGTGGACTGCTAGCTTCGCTTCTTTGGGCAATTATTCATCAAACATTCAACTTATTATGGGATATCTACAGATATGATTTGCATTCTTAAAAAATTGAAAAAATTTCAGAAATGGGATGTTTTTTTATTTAATTTTGTGTAAACTCTCTGAGAGCATGTATTTCTTTTATATGTATGTTATTATATCAGGAATAATTCTTTTACGTTTTCTAAGATATGAATATATCCATAAACGGGTACTCAGTTAGATAACACTAAAAAATACATGTATTTCTGGAAGAAAAGTAAAAAGATGTGGACATTTTTTGCTATAGGTGAGTGCATATTTGGTATCCATCACAGAAGAGATGAAGGCTGATGAAAGCGGCACCCACCTTTCAGTGGCGCTGAATTTTCTTTCTCATTGCTTTACACCATCACAGACCATTTAGCGTACATGGTCGAGGGGTAAGGCTCTCGACTACGAATCCGAAGGTCACGGGTTCAAATCCCGGCGTGCGCAAGAAAATTTTATTTAATTAATTTGTGCTGTTTCACAATTAATTAATTTAAAAATAATAAATAGTATATTTGCTCACGTTCCAGAGTGGAAAATACTCTCAATATCGCCCTGGTGAAAGACCACCACTCAGAATTGAAACATTGCTTGAAATCACTTTTAGTCATGTTTAGTGACCAGATCTAAATAGCCAGGTATTTCAACACCTTCCCCTTCTCCTTCCCCTCCCCAATGCCTCCAGCCTCACAACATTCCCCAATTGGGGAATGTTGTGAGGCATAGTCGTACTGGCTCCAGACGGTTGGCAGCAGTTGGGACTCTTGTGCGGTATTCATATAAAAATAAAAATAAATCACAACAACCGGGAAGGAGCTCATTTCTATTCTCACCTTTCTTCCAGCGCTGGAGTCCTTGGAGAATTTGTATAAAATTGAGATGGTCCCGTATCTCGTGTTTGATGTGGCAATGCACTGAATGGAAAATCCTTAGAAGGTTTACCTATTACAACTGATTTCGAGAACTTACAAGGAACTTTTACACCCCCAGGCTCTCAGACAGGCTAAATAAATTAAAAAAAATTCTAGAAAGTTATTCGATATTTGTTATTTCAACATTTTCATTCGTATTAAGGGAGGACCCTAGAAGTGATTTTTAACAAAAACGGCGATATGTAAGTTATCCAAATATTATTATTATTTCTGCTTACTTCAGGTACACAGACAGGGTTACCTATAACATACTTATGTAGGCTTATCTCTTCAGTACGACAAAACTATGGGACTGCGTAAGAATAATTAAAGGAATTCAGAGAATAAATGTAATAATTGACTGAAATAAATTACGCCATTAAAAAATCATATAGATCAGCAAACTCTGATTCAGAACATGCATGTTTTACTATACGTAGAATTTAGAAATCGTTATTTCGATTTAAAAAAAAAAATTATGTAAATCAAATTTAATAATGTTATTATTAAGTTATGCAAGTATTTTTAGTTGTTATTATTGTGACAGCTGTTTCAGCGTTTAAGGCCATTTTCAAACTGTCAGTTTGAAAATGGCCTTAAACGCTGAAACAGCTGTCACAATAGACAGTTTGAAAATGGCCTTAAACGCCGAAACAGCTTTCACAATAACAACAACTAAAAATACTTGCAGAACTTAATAAAACATTATTAAATTTGATTTACATTAAATTTAAAAAAAAAATGGAGTTCTAAACACAAAAACAATTATTAATTGATAAACTAAAGTTCTTTAAAACTTAA
>JAHDVE020005818.1:0-28583 GCA_022606495.2 Halesus radiatus | reverse complement strand
CTTTAAAGGGTTTTGGATATAAAATGTCTATTGAAAGGGTACTCATTTGCGAGAGTAGCTTAATGGAGACAATGACCATTTTTCTTGTTTCGTTTGAGCATTGTTGAGTAGTGGATTATAGGTATTTTGTAAAGGGTTTGATTGGATGTCACAGCCTTTTTTTACGTTTACATTTATGTTCATTGTTCTTATAAACCATCTATTAATGCAAATATCTAATTCATATAACTAACGATACAATCATTACGCCATTTCTTACCGAAGTGATTGAATAATAAACAACTCTGTCCTTGTCCAGAATAATACACAATTATATTCTATTCGTAATTGTGTTACAACTGTACTCATGTGATAAGTTGACTTGAACGTGCCAGTATTTCTGAAACAATTGTTTTCAAAACATCGAAAAATTCCCTTTTAATATATTTAATTTTCCTTACCTTTTTTATATCAATACCGCACAAGAGTCCCAACTGCTCCCAACCGTCTGGAGCCAGTGACAGCTAAAGCCAACTATGTCATCCCCAATTGGGAATGTTGTGAGGTTGAAGGTATTGGGGAGGGGAAGGAGAAGTGGGAAGAGGAAAGTGGGGAAATACCTTGATATTCAAATTTGGTTACCAAACCCGGCTAAAAGCCATTTCAAGCAACGTTTCAATTCTGAATGGTGGTCTTTCACCGGACGATACTGAGAGTATCTTCCACCCTGGAACGTTCCCAAATATAATAAATATTGTTTTCAAATGAATTAATTGTGAAACAGCACAATTAATTAAATAAAATTTACTTGCTCACGCCGGATTTGAACCCGCGACCTTCGGATTCGTAGTCGAGAGCCTTACGCCTCGACCATGGAGGCGGTCAATTTTACTTCTGATTCGTAATGTTGTAAGACATAATATAATTTGTCAATAGTTTGCCATGTATTTGGCAATCAGAACTTCATTCTGAGCTTTTAAACTATCCCCCTTTATCAACTTCGTATAAGCATTACAGAGTTCGGTCCCCCAATTTTTTTTGCAACTCCTGCATAATATAAGCAAACTATATAGGATCCCACAATATATCTCGTGGACTTAGAATACGTTTGACTGAATAATCAAAGCAAATAAAATGATTTTTATATCATAGACAATAATAACTACCAAGCTTCGCCAGGATTTCAAACCTTTTTGAAAACTTAATTATTTTTAAATATGGAACACGCAATATGACGTATTGCCTTATTCTTTCCATATTTGGGTCGCATTGTGCCATATGTGTTACCAAACGACAGTCCTCATGAAACTCGTCCTGCATCATTTTATGGTGAGGTATGTGATTCAGAAAGAGAGAACACTAGCTTTCTCTTTACAAGATATTTCATTGTCTGGATCCGAGGGGTTGCACAGATATCTCTACCATAATTACCAGGCTAATGATAGAAATAACGTAATCAGATGAAAATAGTCAAACTCCAAATTAGAGACAGTAAAAGCTGTGCAATTAACTTTCAACGTCTCAGAATTTTTGTTACTTCAAAAAAAGTTTTTTTTTAAATTTTAAAGTTTTGTTTTCTAAATAATAATAAGGAATCATTATTTTTAATTGAACGCCTAATAATGATAAGCTAGAATTTTTTTTTTTAAATAAAACTTTTTAATTTTTTAAAATTACAATGGTAAATTAACTTCAGCACGAAAAACAAATAGATATTTGATTTATAGTTAAGATTTATCGAAAATAGTTTAAAAATACTGTGTTTACGTAAAACTTTCTTTTTAACCCTAGGAAAATGAAAACCGGCGTTTTTTTCGCTCTGAATAGGAAGGAATAAATTGTGTTAATATGCGTTCGGTACGAAAATCAACATTTAAAACGAAGTAAAGAAAAAAAATCATCGATAAAGGTTCAAAAATATTCTAGACTCGTGTCTATCTTTTAATGATGGACAATTTGAAGTAAAGTTAACAAAGGATTTTTTAATTATGGGATCGAATATGAAAAAGTGAACATTTTCTAAAATTCTTGAATAAATTTATTTAAAGAGCAAAAATATTACCTTTCAGGCTTTATAATAATTACGTTGGTATTTATAGAATTTCGCAAGCAGAAACAAAACAAAAAATGTTCAATAAAGAAGAGAACGTAAAAATAGCAAGAAATTTAATCATCCAATCATTATTTATAAATCCAGATTACTTAGTCCGTAATGTATATATTTTTATAAACTCTTAGAACGGCCTTACTTGTCTTTCCTTTACAAAGAATTTCCTTGATTAAAATTGTGAGAGGCTCAATTAATTGATGATAAATAGTTTTCACAAAATTAGAGTGCCAATCAAAATCTGTCTTCAAAGAAAGGTACGTGCGTTTGTGCGCAGGTGCTTAGGCAGAAAGGAGAGGTGAGATAAAAGCTCGAAAGTATATTATGATGAATGAGGCATGACCTTTGCATACAGTGTAAATAACTTTTTTTTTTAATCTTCATTGTCTAATGCCAGTGAATTATCAGAATAATAGGAAACTGAATTTTAAAAATAAAATTAATGTAAATAAAATTTAATAATGTTATTATTAAGTTCTGAAAAGTTTTTATTACTGTGACAGCTGTTTCCGCGTTCAAGACCATTTTCAAACTGTGGCTAACCACATCGTAACGACTTGCTTATATGATTTCATTTACTCCCACTCAATTTTAATTTTTAAAAATAATGATTTATTATCGGTTAAACCGATTTATTTAGAAAATAATTTAAATTCTCTTTTCTATGAGGTTTTTATAATTATAATGTGTTTTCCCCGTATTTAAATGATAATGTTTTCTTATTTGGATTATGTAAGTGTGTTATATTGTTTTGTTAATATTAACACACTGAAAAGTGGTGAATACGTAATTTTTCTTATTTTATTAATTAATTTTAAATCGGGATCATTCGTTCGTTTATTAATTTCTAATTGTTAAAGTAAATATAATCTAAGACCCTTTCTTTCTATATGTAAGGGTTTAAGCTCTTCGTTGTCAAGCGGGACGTGATTATTTACTAAGAGATGTTCTGCGAATTTTGAAAAAGTGCTTTTATTTTCATAACATCTTATATGTTCTTTGAATCAAGTTGAGAAAGCCCTTCCCGTCTGCCCGATATATGAAACGTTGCAGTCGGCGTGTTCACATTTAATTCATATATGCCACTATTATTAAGTTAAGGATTTTACTTTTTGAGTTTTTTAGGCTTTTTCCTCTATTATTTTTGCTTCTAAAAGCTGATAATAAAAATTAAAAACTCTCGCAAAACTTAATGATAATATTATTAAATTTGATATGCATTACATTTAATAAAAATTAAATTAACTTCTACGAATTAAACACAAAAAATAATTAATAGAAAACTAAGTGACTGATAAAGAAGCGCACTAAATAATTCCAAAAACAGAAAAGAATAAGCCAGCCCAAAACCCACGACACTGGCACGCGTGCAGTTGTTTTGGATGCAGTTTCCATATTAAAAATTGTCCTGATAATGCTCATCTATCAATATGCGATGGCAATGGAAGGAAAAGATGAAAACTTCACCGAAAGGTGGACAGATGTCGTTATTCGGTGAGTTGGAACTAAGAAAGATCAAAAGGTGGTCAACTAGAAAAACAACTTAGAAAAAGACGAAGGGAAGAGACATAGTGGGGAGGCTTTAGTTTACCGGTAGATAAACAGTTAGATGATAACTTCACAAGGAGAAAGAATCCAAAAAACTATTACGGATTCGAAAATGAGTGGGATTTGAACGGTAAAAAGTGGACTTGAATTTTCATCAAACGTCTGGAAACTAATTAGAATAAGACAAAAGAAAAGCATTAAGGAGGTATTCGAAAGTAAATTAATAGTACAATGATTCTCAGCCAAAATTGTCATATTTTTACTTCTTTAATCATACTTTTTTGTCAAAATCTTCACTTTGTTGACTATCTCCAGGTATGTATTTTTTATTATTATTAAAATAATTTACCTTTATCTCCATGATAATAATTCTTTGATAATACACTCTTTGAGATAAAAAAAAACGGGAGGAATATTTTTTTCGGGAAGCCAAATTCAAAGGGCTTTGTAAATTGTGCAAAGGGGTGGAAATTATTCAAAGTTTCATGACGAGCCTGAAGGCAATTTGGTAAAATACAAATTTCTATAGAAAACGCCGAGTGGAACTATTGATATTTGGAATCAATCCACCACTTTAAAATATTAAGTTATTGCCAACCTCACAAATTTTATAGAAATACACTTGAACAGTCTCTTGAAAATCGCCATTGTTTCGTAGCTATAACTTCATCTTCAAATAATGGCATCAAATAATATTGTTTTCCATTTAAAAAAAAAAACGTTTTAAGAAAACCTTTTTACAATATTCAATGGACTTGCAGTAGATAAAATATATAAAAAATATCCAATTATTACATTTTTTAAAGAAAAAACGCTAAATAATTTATAATTTATATATATATATCCGCAAGGTATCAGCATAACATTAAAATTCTCAAATTCAATACATACGCGAAACACCTACCATCTAGGAATAATTTCTTTTTAACTATCTTCCTTTTAATCTTAAAATTATTGAAAATATCAATAAATTCCAACATAAATCTAAAAAATACCTCAAACTACTGTAGCAGTATTTTATTTTTTATTATTATTAGATTTTTTTATTTTTCCACAAACCTAGCTTTTCTCTTTTTTTTATTTTATTTAATACTATTAGTATTTATAATTTTACACCACTAATTTATATTTTCCTGCTATTATACAACAAATTAATGGTCTAATTATTTAATCGAAAATCCCACTAGAACCTTTTTTCTTTATGGTGAGGAACAGCTATAGTATGTTTTTGTTACACTATATGAATCATGTTGAAGATACTCTCAGTATCGCCCTGGTGAAATACCACCATTCCGAATTGAAACGTTGCTTGAAATGGCTTTTAGCCGTGTTCGGTGACCAGATCTGAATTTCCCCACCTTCCCCTTCCTCTTCTCCTTCTCCTCCCCTATGCCTTCAGCCTCACAACATTTCCCAATTGGTGATGCCATAGTCTCACTGGCTCCAGACGGTTGGGAGCAGTTGAGACTCATGTATAAAAAAAGTTTTATTTATCTACTTACTGTAAAAAAGAAATCATATTATATAAATGATTTTTTTTTAATCTGATGAACAGACTTTAAAAAGGTAAGCAAATAAAGAGGTTAAATTGTTGACTCTTATACTTTTTATTCGTCCGAATGATATTCAAAATTTACCCATTTTTTTTATTAAATTTGCCTTTGTTCTTTTGTATTAATTACGATGAAAGTTTTTGTTTGCCAAGCTGTAATAAAAATTCACCTCTCTTCTCGCAAACTAAAATTTCAATTATTGCACTCTGAAACACTACTTTGTGAACAATGTCTAGTATGTTCACAATTCGACGAAGTTGGAAAGGTTAACCTCTAGAACTATATCCACTTTATCTCACAGAGGTCGTTATGATTTGGACTTCAATCTACCTACTTTATATATAAGCAACATAATTTTAAGCTTTCTTAAATCGTTAATAGTTTTATTTTTTTCTTTTCTGTTTGTACTTCCTACTCAAAAACATTTAATTTATGCTGTAAACTGCATTTCATTTTTGTTTCTGTCTCATTATTTAGTATTTATATAACAATACAGATTTTTTGTTATTACCATAACAAAGCAATACGTTTTAAAAGGGTAATGTTGTAAAGCGCCCCCATATAATTACAGGTATTAAAAAAATGTATTATATAGATGTACAATTTATTTTATGTTTCATTAAATACTTACTTTTATTTTTATGATTTAAGCTATTAGAATTAAAAGTACTAACCATTTATATCGGTAAATGGTGATTTATAATCATTATTCTGTTACTATCATTGTATTGCACTTAGATATCGCCAAATAATATAACGAAAGATCCGAAAAATAACAGATTTATTTATTTAAAAATAATATTACTAACTAATACTAACACAATTTTGTAAATAATTCTAAAGCATTTTTCAAAGTAGTTTTTTAGGTGAAGATTAATTTTTCGATTTATCGACCCCTTGGAATAACAAGGTTCCATCTGACACGGCAATGTTATGCGATAATGTGCTCTACAGAAGTTAACATTAAGACTCATTATCGCATAACATTGCCGTGTCAGATGGAACCTCGTTATTCCAAGGGGTCGTTATGTAAATTTGTTCCATCATTCTGAATTTAAGAACTTCTATAATAGTATTTGTATTCGCATTAGTAATGGCATAAGCATAAACGAATGATGTTTCGAAATAATCACCCGGATACTGGGGAGATGTATACCATTTTACAGCTATATCTCCGAGTACGGGAATAATTGACTCCCTCATCATCCTAAACACTGATGACAATGAATTCCGACATCTTTGTTAAAGGGGGGAGTTGTGGGAGAAATGGGGTGCTTGCTTAAGTACGTCATCAGGGTCCCGAAGGAATTTCGAGAAATCTGTCAAATCTTTCGAAACATTTCAATTATGCAGGTGTTCATCCGAACGCGTTTTGAACGTTTGGTGGTTAAGAAGTAATTATTGGATTAATTACTTATCGTTCTGATATCTGTTATTTTATTTTAGTTCAATATTAACGTGATCAATAAAACACGACACCAAATCGAATCAAACCTCGGCCGTTACATTATTAAACAATTTCTTCATTCGTAGTAGTAGAGGGTTTTACCACCCATATGCCTAAGGGTTGCCAATTCGATATCATTTATTCTAAATTTGTCATTTCTGTTCCAGGCATCACTGCCATAAACCAGGATGTGTATTAGAACTCTATTGTGCACTCCAAGGGCGCTATTCCCGTTCTTTTTAAGGAAGATTTCTTAACTTTTTCCTTAGGGTTAAAGCCTTCTTACTTAACTGCGGTTCCGGTTCTCTCGGATGACAGCTGTCAGTTGAATTCAGCGAGCGACATTCATCAAAAATGTTAATATTTGCGATGTTTTAACAAGAAAAAAAACTCAATATTAAGTATTTTTCCAATTACGTCATTATATACTTTAAACATAATTAGCTGGTAAACAATATTAAACATTCACGTCAAGCGCAAATTCAAATGTCACTTTCAGAACTAGAAACAAAAAAAGGTCATTACTGTCTAATGAGGTAGGTATCTTTTAATAAAACGTGATTCTTCGTTAAAAAGCTTTCTTATGGTACTTAAAAATATAATAAAAATGTATTAAAATGAATTATAACATAATGTAATTGTTTTTAAAAGTTTAAGTTATAAATCTTATGTCACTTGAAGATATTTCATCAATTTGTGTTTTCAAATAATCTCTTGACAATCTCTTTAGGATATTTTTACTCACCGGAATTCCGCAGTTAATCAAGAAATGTTTAACCCTAGGAAAAAACGTAAGGAATCTTCCTTAAAAAGAACAGGAATAACGCCCCTGGATTCAATCTTAATAAAACACTGAACATTTGTTGTTAAAGGCTAAACGTAATACGCGCTCGTAAATGGGGTTAATTAATTTTTTTTTTATTTTAAATAACAAAAACATTTAGCACGTAATGCTGTTAAACATTGAAATGAAATGTTTGTTGACAAATTGTACACAGACGGAATATGAAATGGAATAATTCCTTATCGTGGATTTAAAGCTAAAGTCCTTCAACAAGAAACTTTTAAAAATACAATATGTTAACGTAAAACTAACATAGTCTCAAGTTTCTTGAAGGACTTGAACTTGAAACTTACAATAACAATGTATCCTATGGCATATTCCGTACGTACACTGCCGACAAAGAATTCATGTCAATATTTAAGAGCACTAAGTGCTCAAAGTGTTTTTTTTTTATTAGCGCCACCTGTGAGCACGTATCACGTTTCGTTCAACCTTAATAAATGAAAATCAAAGTGGTTTGTTTTCGTTCTTACACAATCTGTATTGATAGAGATAGAGAAGTAATTACCTAACAATATGTTTGTTGTTCCTGCAATGATAGAGGTCTTGGAATTTAACAGAGGCGTTGTGGGTTGGAACCCGTTACTTTGGACCACTCAGTCACTAACCGGTAATTAAGTAAAATAGCTGACTTTATGTCAATAATTACGAAACCAAATGTCTTAATTCTTTTGATGTTGTTATTAACAAAAATATCACAATTTTTTTTGATTACATACCACAAGATTCCCAATTGCACCCGACTTCCCAACCGTCTGCAGCCAGGGAGACTATGGAATCGCCAATTGGGGTATGTTGTGAGGCTGCAGGTACTGAGGAGAGGAAGAAGATACGGAAGAAGGAAGGTGGAGAAGTACCTGGTTATTCAGATATGATCACCAAACACGGCTAAAGCCATTCCAAGCAACGTTTCGAATCTGATTGGTGGTCTTTAACCGGGACAATACTGACAGTATCTACCACTCTGGAACGTACCGTAAATATACTACCTGATATTTTTAATTAATAAATTTCTAAATAATAAAGTTTAATCAAATAAAATTTTCTTGCACACGCCGGGATTTTAACCCACGACCTCCGGATTCGTAGCTAAGGATCGTAACCACTCAACCACGGAGACCGTATATGTATTTCGTAGAATTTAAAACGATGCAGTTTGAGTTTTTTTTTACTTTTGAAACCTTAAACATTTTCCTAACTTTCCTAACTAATAGAATTTACATATAAATCATGACTATTATATTATATTATTTTGGGCAGCTGACTCAATACTCGTACACATAACCGAGACTATAACAAATGTAATTGAATTAAATAGTATTCACGTCATTATAAAACAATTAAGACAAACCTGCCAAAACCAGATTTCAACGGCGAGCGCCTCACATAATAAAGAATTTCAGTGATCGTAATTTATTTCTAAGTAGTTCTAATCACCATCAATATTTATAAAACGTTACAAACATAAAAAAATAAAAATGGGGTAAGAGTAAATAAAATCATATAAGTCATCTCAATGTGACCTAACTACATTTTTCAAATGGTTTTGAACGCCAAAACAGCTGTAACAATAATAAATAATAAAAAAAACGAGAATTCTTGCAGAATTAAATAACACTTATTAAGTTTTTTTTGTATATTAAATGGTGTTCTACGAATTTATCACACCTAATATAATAGTTTGTTTCACCTGAACCACTTTAAAACTGCTATTTTCAATATATTCACTTTAGACTGCCGATATAAGATCTGTCATATTAAAGTAGGTAAGTTAAGTAGATCTTAATTGGACCCCTATTTTGCTCAATTCATCGCTATACGGAAAATTTTGTTTCTACATTTCAAAATGTTTAAAATCCCATTCAATTAGGTACTTCAGGCTTTTGCTAAAATCTGTATTCATAGTTTGGATATATATTGGGTACATGTGTTCAATTATTAGATTGTTGAATTTAATTTAACGAAACATATTCTTTAGAAATATTCAATCAGGCCTCTCGAAATATGAATGTACTATGTTTACGAGAATATCTTGTGTGCGCCTTATTGTTGCATTTCTAGTATCATGTACTTTTAGTCTTCCATTTTGTAGTAACTATCGTGTACAATAACACAAACTTTATCTGTATTACATTCTTGATGTACTTTTATTTCTATAATTACATTTCTATACTTACCATTACTGTCGCTACATGGCGCTGCTCCCCAACGCAAACACGAGAAATATTTCTCTATTGAGTTGGGCACTTTTTGTAAAATAAATTAATATTTTTCGTAATTAGCTATATAAAATATATTTTTGTAATAAGATATATCTGTACTATTAAATATTTTATATGTGTTTATATTAAATAATTATTTTTTTTAATCTCCTTTGGTCAATTCATCGCAATACGGAAGAATTTGTTCCTACATTACACAATATTCAAAATCCCCTACAATTAAGTACTTCAGGCACGTGCTAAAATTTGTATTTCTAATTTGGATATCCTTTGGGTAGGTGTAGCTATATGAAATTGTTCGTTTTCTAAATTGAACCTTATTTTGGTCAATTCATCGCAATACGGAAGAATCTGTTAGTAATTCTACAATATTTAAAAATTCCGTTCAATTTGGTACTTCAGGATCGTACTAAAATCTGTATTAATAATTGGGATATCCATTAGCTAGGTGTACCTGTATTAAATTGTTCGATTTCTAAATTTAATCTATTTTTGTTCAAATCATCGTAATACAGAAGCATTATGCTACAGTTCGCAAAATTTTAAATCCCATCTTCAAGCACATCAGGCTCGAGAGTTCCCATCTTCCTTATCCTAACAGCCACTCCTGCATAATAATTATGCAGATAAGCAAAATGGTTAAAATTTCAGCGCTCGCCCTCCGCGTCCCCGACCTCTGGATAATATATCCGACTTGCGGCGATGAAGTGACATCCAAATTATCAAACGAGACTTTGGGTTTGATAACCAAATTGGCCGATTAAACTTTCCGACCAACTTCGTAAAACGTAATAATTTGTCGGCGCTGATCTAAAATACGCGAGATGACTCTTTTCTACGCAAAAATATATGATTAAACATTTTTGTAACATACTTCTAGACAACTGTGAAGCCAAACGTCATTTTTTCATCAATACATTGTCAAAAAACAGAATCTCTCGATCCTGTTCGTAAGCACATTTGAATTTTGCAATCTTAATAAAGTTCACCAATAGATCTATTATATAGAATATTCCCGACTAGCTCACCTCAGGGTAGATGGATGTATATATAAACGATACATCCATCTGTTAATCGTGTAGTCAGTTCGTTGATGGACGATTTTCGAAATTACCGCTTAGTTATCATTAATAAAAACAAATACATATAAATAGAAACAGGAATAGGGAATTCAAAATAGAAACAACTCTCTTTTGCTATTTAAAAATACCTGGCAGTCAGGTCTATATTTTTATAGCTGCTTCTAGAGGCTTTAGGAAAAGCTTTAACCTTTCTGTGGACGCCTTCAGATTATTAAAGGATAGAATGAAATTGAGTGATTTTAAATGATTTCAGTTTTATCAAAAAGCAAAAGGGAAATAAATAAGTAAATAAATTGGAACGATACCAGTTTTTGGTCGCAGAATCGGGTGACAGGATGGCTCGGCTCTCCAAACTAGAATGCCCGCCCCGTCTTCCAAAGCCCCCTCTTGCGGTCGCTTTCCTCCCTCCCCTTCCCAAGCCGAGCGACTAGGAAATTATTATCATAGACAACTAATTCTGGTTCATGGTCAAATCTCGGTCGGTTTGTCAACCTTAGTTGTTAGGGACTTGCTTCATAACAACATCTAACATGTTTTGTTCTCACTTTCTGGGGTATACTTAAGTGGTATCGCCCTGGTGAAAGACCACCAAATAGAGTCGAAACGTTAGAAGAAATGGTACTAGCCGTGTTCTTCCAATCTTCCTCTGCCCCTTTCCCCCTTCCCTTCCCTTCATGGCAGCCTGACAACACACCACGATTGGATTTGTTAAAGTCCCACTGGGTTCGGGCAGTTGAACTCTCTTGCGATGTTCGCATAATTTATTTGTTCAATTACGCTCCCCTTGTTCCAATATAAGTATTTGCGTAAAATACATATACTGCTTTAGTAAGTAAAAACAAGGTAAAGGTACTAAGATTAGCAAAATTGAGTTGACTATGGAAAGTCATTAATTGTATCGAATTGCTTATGTTTTACATAAGACATAATTAAATATTACTTATTTTTCGTGCTAAAAAGAGATTATATTGTTTTTGATGTTATTCGAATTTCATCGCTGTTGATTAGTAAAAGCACAATATTTATGTTTCTTAAGATGAACGGCTACGTGGCCTGTTTCATACAAAATTTAATTTTAGATTTAGGGCCAAAATACTCACCTAAGCCTAATGATTTTTTTTTCATAAAAAAAGTATAGTAAATATCTAGTACAGATTAGAAGAAATTTATTTATTTTTGTTTTACATTATGAAATACAGGCCATTAAAGGAATTGATTTTTCGCGATTTTAGGGGCACATTTAACAATTATTTGAGGGCTAACGATGATTTAAAAAAAGTTTTACCCCATATGTTTTGAATGTATAATGAAATATAAAATAAAAAATAAAAGAAAAATAAGCATTATGGTGTAAATTAAAAACGACCAATTTACGTTGGAACACAAATTTGCGGTACATAATTTAAAATATCCACCCGAAAAAAAAAAAATTTTTTTTAAGTGTTTTGTTTTTATAATTTTATTTATATAATCATATGTACATAGCAAAGATATATAAAAAAATATGTATATATATACAATAAACCCGCAAATAATTCTCCAAGTTGCCTCTAAAATTATGAAAATGGTTTTTTATTCATACATTATAATTTATAACAAAAATAAATAAAATACTTCACATTCGTACTAGATATTTACTAAACCTTTAATTTAAAAAATATATCATTCGGTTTGGATGGGTATTTTGGCCTCAAAACCAATAATAAATTATGTCTGAAACAGGCAGCGCAGCCGTTCCTCTTAAGTAAAAACACAGTTGCTGCGTTCAAATTACTGCGTTTATACTTACAATTACGAACATGCTGTGTTTTTATCTACCATCTTGAAATACTTTTACTCTATTGCACCGTTATTATAAACCAGTTTTTTGACGTTTCAGTGGATTTATTCCGTTTCATGTTTTATGTTTCTTAAATATCTTATTAAACATTAAAATATTATACTGCTTTTTTGTTTACCACAATTATATTATAAACCCTCACCACTTGTGTAAATAAAAAATAAAAACGCATATTTTCGATACGATTTTTTTTTTACTTTATCTTAATGATAATAAAGAATATATAACCTTTAAGTATTTGTTGTAGCAAACAATCAGTACATTAGGACAATTGTAAATATATGAAAAGGTTAAACAAAACTTGCCCCTTCTTTCTGGAGAATATTTCACATGGTAATTACTGTGTTTTTACTTACCACAGTAGCATAATTCACGAAGCTTCACAAGGGTAAATTCGACGATTTTCAATGGTAATAAGCTCTTCGTGCTAACCGTTTCAAGATTTTACAAATAACATTCACTAAATTCGTTGAAATAATTTATTTTTTTACTTATCTTAGAGACTATTAAAACTTTTTTTAATAAATATAGTTACGTTACAGTATAAGTCATATTTTATGTTTATAGTTCATATTTACATTATTTATGATCTGTCTAATGCTCTTCCTAAAAGCATTTTGTTCAAAATAAATAAATTAATACCTATAATAAATATGCCATGAAAAAAGAAATTGAAAACTGCAAAGTACAAACTATCTTTTGTGTTTTTATAATAATTGAAATAACTTCGGTTGTCAGAGGGTAAAAGGGCCGATGGTGAAGAATTTTAATGCTTTTCCTTGAAGGTCAAAGTGAATACACGAAACAATACTGTATTCCTTACCCCGTTTATCCGTGATGTGTGCTTAAATTATAGAGTCCGAAAACAGAAAAATGGAATACTCTAGAGATATATGTGTCAATGGTAAAAAAGTAATAATTTTTAACCCTGAAGATTGCCCTCCGATCTGACATTTAGGGCTTGAATTATTTCAGTTTAATTTCAAAAGTTAACTCTAATGACTAAATTAAAAGTTCGAACATTCGAGTCGCGCCCAAAAGTAAAGTTACTCTGATGTTTTCTATTGTCGAGGAGATAAAGAGCGACCCGCATAAATTCTGGGGAAACTTTTAATTTTCAGGAACGTTACGTCATTTAATTAAGGTGGGAGATGACGCAGCCATTTTGGCAAGTGTTTGACGATTTCTCAAAGAAAAAACATACTGCTTTGCTGGAGTAAAAATAAATTGGAATATTATTTTTCGATGGCATGAAAAGTAACCTGTTTGTTTTATTTTTGCCCAAAGCGTCCAGAATTCCACAAAGAAAATAATGAGCTGCCTTCGCATCAACTAGGAAGTTTCGCGGAACTCAAATAAAAATGTTGGAAGCATCTCGAACGCCGACAATGAGTATTTTACAGTAAGAAAATCAGGAACAGTCGTAAAACAATTTAATTGTTTGTGAATAGAGATACTCGTATATATATATAGGTATATCTAACACATTGTCTAACGATTAATCATAAATTCGGGTAGAATCTTGTAGTCATTAAAAGGAAGCAGCAAAAAATATATGGGAAATAATTGAAGAAGATATTAACAGTTCTTAGAAAACGAAGTATGATATCGATAAAAATGACGGGACGGATTGGGGTAGCCGTAGCTCAGTGGCTCAGAGCGATATGTCTCGAATATACCATGAGGTTCTGGGTTCGATTCCCAACTTCTACGGTTATATTTTTCTTTTCTGTATCTTTTCGATTTTATGTTTCATTTTGAAAGTTATTAATGATATCTTCAGTGATAATGAAGACTTTTCGATCAGACTTGTATCATTCTGATGCGAATATAAATTAATAAACATTACTTTCTCTAAATGTGATATATTATTGACATTTGATTTTATAGTAATTTTGTTGATGTTTTCATATTTTGCAAGTGCTATTCATTTTTTTTACTCGAACTCCACACAGGAAACCCTGAGAAAATAATTACCCTTTGGTCTTATGTCATCTTTGGGGATGCTGTGTGGATGGTTTTTTATGGAAAGGATAGCGAAAATATTCTGAGAAAGAAAAGGTATGAGGGGTGGATAGGAATCCGGAGGTCAGTGTGACCAGGAGTGATGGAAATACAAATCCATCTCTCCCACTCCACTGCAAGGCGATGGTCGAGAGAGTCCGGCTGGAGAAGCCAAAGTATCTCCATAAATCGGCCACCCCCGATCCGGCCTGCTACGCAGTTGATGGGTAGATGCACCCACCGCCAAGATCTGAACAAACCTCACCCTCCCATGAACCCGGGCACCCCTGCTAAGTCACCAAACGTAGCTAATCACTTGGGGTGAGCTATGGCAGAAATGTCGGTTATGCAATAAATGTTTCCCGGGGCGGCGGTACCTATCGGCGGCGGTACCCGTTTCCCAAATTAAAATAATTTTATATATATAAATAAATAAGTATTTATTATTGTGCATAGTATGTCAATAGTGCTGTTAGATTACAATTAGGTTTTTTTTAGTATCTACCTATGTACATATTTATTACGGAAACATTCGCAAACCAATGCTATACTGTACCGTAGTTAATTTTTTCTTACGATAAACAAAACGCGGTTCTATTAGCGACGCATGTACTCATTGGGATGTCTTTTGGGATGCCGTGAGCATTGTATAAAACCTGGCTCAATACACGGAAATGTAAATAGCCGCAGGCGGACCCGGGACAGGAGAAGAAGAGGAGAGGAGAATGCGGTTTCAAAGGCATTAAATTATTTCCATCACTTATTGCCGGTCTTACCTCTACACGCTCCCTGTTAAATATTCATACGGTCCAATCCGCTGCACCTGCTAAAGACACTCGTCTCTTACCTGATCTCGAGGCAGTATCCGTTGCTATGGTTGTCATATTCACCTGTCGCTAATCACAACCGAGTTTCTTCATAAATTTAATCTCTGACCTAAATAATTGAATCTAAGCTCTGTAAAGAACGCAAGGCTGATGTAAGCGTAGTGAGCAACATTAAGAAAGGGACGCTTAGGTGGTTTGGGCACGTAGAGCGAATGAACGAATAAAGGAGTGTAAGAAGAATACAAGTATATGACGCGAATGTGAATGTAAGAAGAAGCCGCGGACGACCGAGGAAGACATGGCACGATCAATTGAATCAAATACTTAAGTCGGGCCATGTCCGAAGTCGGAATAACAGAAGAGAATGTATGAGACGTTGTATGAATGTGAATGAAGCAAGTAGTGTATGCCAAGACCGAGTTGTTTGGCGGTCCGTCCTTTCTGCCTACCCCTGGGGGGAAACATGAATGTGTTTGTATGTGTATGCATGTGTATATATGCGTATCGATGTGCGTCCATTGTATATATATATATATATATATATATATATGTACATATATGTATATATGTGTGCATATGTGTTTACGTGTGTATGTATGTATGCACGTGTGTTCACATGTGTGCATGCATGCACACATGTAAAAATACAAAATAAATTAAAAGTTAAGCACATTTTTTAAAATTTAATCCTTATGCATGTCTTTTCCTCCTTTCTATTATGATTTTTCCAATTTTCAGTGTGTTTATATACTAAATCTATATATTTATACTAGACTTCATACAAAGTAACTATACTCCGTTGGTCGCCGTGAAACAGGAAGCCGCCTAGTATGGTGATTTAATGTATCTACTCTATGTAAATGTCATAACTAAATATCATGTATTTTAAAAATTAATAAAAAGGCATGTATTCTCTTCATTGACGTAGAAATACTAAAATACACACACGTGTACTATGTTACTCTGAAATGTCATTCGGTATTTATTATTGTAACAATATATTATCATTTAAAATTTAAATAAATGTATGGAGGTGTTAAAAAAAAAGTTATATTTACAAAGGGAAAAATAAATTATTTCCCTTTCCAAAGCACTAAACAACAAAAAAAAATACTAAAATATTTATAATAAAAAATAATAAATTAAATCATAAACAATATTGACATCCATTTATGCTATATAATTTCTAGTTTTTAATATAAATGATTGATATAGCCCAGTTTATTATGTTTAACTATGTATTCTTATTGTTATTATCATGTTAAACTCCTACACCAAACTCAAGAGCCAGTTCTCTTCATTAGCGTAGTAATAATTAAAAAATCTCTAATGTATAGATATTTCAATTACGTTTTCATTTTGTAACAATTATTATAGCAGAAATATTTTTTTTAAAAAGATTTAAATGAAAAAAAGGTTTAATACTCAAGTCCTTCGAGAAAGGTATAAATATTTTATATACAATATTTTAGTCAGTTTCTTGAAGGACTTTAAACATAGAATAACATTTTATTCCATTTCGCGTTCCGTATGTGTGTACACCCGCCAACAAACAATTCGTTTCAATGCTTAAAAGTATCGCGTGCTGAAAGTGTTTTTTGAGCTCGTATCACGTTTCGTTTACCCTTAAGCCGCATCTCGTCAAAGTTAAGAATGGATTAAATGGAAAATCCTCATTGCCTACGCATGTTTTCCTTTATTTAAGACGGGAACCAATAAACCCGCACTTTGTTTTACATCAACTCAGTTCATTATTTTTATTTTTTATTATATATTTTTGTAATGGCACGCTAGTAATGTATCGTTTTTTGCGTTTGAAAAGTACCATGACAAAATAATGACCTGTGCCTTACCTTGTTTCGCGAAAAATTATTAATTTTATTATTATTATTAATATTTATTTCATTTTTACCCCATTTGGGAATGTCATAATCCCACTGCCTTCGGGTTTAGTGCCAATTTCAAATATAAAAAATTTAAAAATTACGTGGTATTTTTGTCTGTTGCGAAATTTTTTAATAATGTAACTTTTGACAGTATCATTTTGTAAGTAGATACCGTGTAAAGCTAAGTTGAGGTTTGGGTTTTCATTTATGGATTTAAAGAGTTTGACTAGGCGTATGCACGTGATGTGGAGGCTGGAAGCATTATTAATTTGAAAGCGTTTTTATTGCTGCAGCAAGGCACATCGCCAGAGTCTCTAAATATTCGCACATTTCAGAACACCTTTGTAATCTTCACTCGCTCAAATGCCCCGAAAGGATCCAGTACAAATTTTGTTGGATGATGTTTAAATCCGACAATGATATGGCCCTACCTTACCTCTCCTAACTATGCGTTCCAGAAAACACCGGTCTAAGGCAGTCAACTCTTAGATCAGCCCATCATCGGGTATTTGGGGGCTCATAGAACCTAAATGCAAACCATGTACTAAGTTTTGAGATCGCGTATCCGGAGTTTAATAACCTAAGGCTTTGAATAAACTCCAAACGAAAATAAAATTCTTAACAAATCCAGATAACAGAATTTCGATCCAAATTAAAAACTTACAATGTAGATATAGTTTTAAATTATTGAAGTAGCGATTTCAAGTATATTTTTTAATTCACTTATTAAAAACTTTCTCTTTCAGACTTTCACATCCTTAAATTCAATATACTCGTACCTGCAAGTATCACTCATTACCCGTATCTAATTTTATTAATATTGTTCGAAGCCTAACACTGCAAGATATTTCTTATCGAAGGATGAATCACATTTAGGAAGATAAATTCTAATCAAATACCTGTACTGTACCACCCTTCATCAAATATGATTTTTTTTTCCTAAAATTGAGCAATAACATAAATAATTATTAAAATAAATACCAGGATTAAATAATATCTCAATAACACGTGGTATCCAATATTATGTCCTGTGCATGCAGAATCGTATATAAATTGACCTAATAAACAATCTCAAGTGACATGCCAGCTAAGTATGGTCCTGTATAATATAAAATACATATAAATAAAATTAATAACATGTATGTTTTATCGCGACATCACTTTCATGGGTCAAATGCATTGTACATATAGTTTGGTATTACAGATCGATCGGTGATTGCAATTTGTTAGCCATAAGTAGTAAAACTAACTTGTCTATATTAGTTGGTAATAAGATAGAGCATTGGGGAAAAAACAGTTATACAGCGCCCTTAAGGTGATTTTTCACAAAAACGGTGCTATAAAAATCATCCAAATATTATTGTTATTAATATACCAATGTTTATGTGTTTTAGTTTTATTAAGTGCCCTTGAAGCGCTACTTCAAAAATATTAGTGATTTAAAATATTACTAGTCAATTTCGTCAAAAGTCGTTTGAGTCCCGGAGCCATGTACTCCACTATCTGCTTAGTAAGCTACTCATACCTGCTTCTAATTTAAATGCGCCCTGAAGCGAATATCAGCTTATTTGAATAATAATATTATGCTCGAAGGACGACAAGGGTTCGGGGCGGGGGAGGGACAGGAAGGGTAAAGTTCTTGTTGTTATTGGATACCAAGATTAAATTCAGGCATTAAAATTGAGACTTATTCAATCAGGCTTTGTTTTTCCACGACTTAGCTACTGGCCGTCACGAAATCTTATCAAAGGAAGCTTTTATGGGGACTTTACTTGAAACGAATTGAAGAAATCAAAAAATTTGTATTCTTTGTCAACTGATTATCTAACTAAATTAAACTGTTTAATCTAAATATAATTTACAATTGGGCACCTCGTGTAAAACATTTACTAAGTATGGTTAAATAATTTTTTTCAAGATCTCCGGACCGCTTCAATGCAAAACGCACACGGCCTATCGTCATCAACATTATTCTGTCTGCGCATGCGCTGGTCTGTCACCCATCCCTCTTTCACAACACACATTGAATAATGAGTGACGATATAGTCTTTAATAAAAACTTGCGCAGCGAATTCCCATAATTAGCATTATATTGTCGGTTTAATCCTCACAAAATTCCATTCCCAAAAAGTCCCCCCATTGACATGCTTGGTGTAACCTTAAGTGACCAGCTCGGGTATGGGGGCTCTATCGAAGCCAGATTAAAGTTAGTCTCTCGGAAGCTGGGCGTATTGTACAGAGCCCGCAGATACTTTAATAGTACTCAACTGCTGACCCTGTATAAATCACAAGTGCGCCCCACTCTAGAATTTGGCAGCCACCTCTGGTCGGGAGCCCCAAATATCTGAAAAAAATCGTTGACTGTTCAGAAACCAGCGGTCCGTAATAGATTCGCCTATCTTAACAAACAGATTGCAATCTTTGGAGCACATACGTCAGTTGCGGATGATGTCATTATTCTACCGGTATTTTAATGGAAGATGCTCTGAGGAACTAACGCCATTAGTCTCTTCAGTACCGGTGCATAGTCCAGAAATACGCCAAACATTTGGACACAGTTCACATTTGTCACATGAGACAAGACAAAGACGTATTATAATACTTTAAACATTTCTTTATTCTAATTCCATTCTAAAAAATCTACCAGTCCATATTAATACTGCCCGAGAGGGGGGCCGACATGAATCCCATAAGTGTGATATAGGTTCTGCACCTATGAAACTTTATGCACCAAGAAATAGTTCATACAAAAACTTGTAGGTGGTGTTTCAGCGGCAAACCGTGGAAGCGTGTAAACCTTGGGAATATGTTAGCTGCCAGGTGCACAGCAACTATGGGATTTATTAATATGAAGTTTGGACGGAATACCGTTTTGCAAGAATCAATCAATAAATATAAATGTATTTATTAAAAAATTACATAAAATGTTATTTTTTACATAAAAAAACTATAATTTTTATACTTTGAGTGTGACTGTTCGTGTTTAAAACAATTTTTTTGTGGCCTATAATATTATTTTCATTAGCCACAGACGCTTTGTGAATCATCAAATTGTATCTTTTTGCTAGGTCACTAATCTTATCATGAAATTTCTTTAGATCTAGGGAAACATATATCATAATTATGGAAACACCAACATGATTTATGGAAAAGGGATTTTTCCCCTCTTTTATTCTCCTATTAAACACCCAATGATATAACCCACGAGCCACCACTGTTCACAAAAATATACATCTTTGATTTTTAGAAAATATTGCCACCTTTGATATCAATTACAAACTATTTTCCCACATTATTTAATCGTCTTCGTAAAAAAAATTCGATACGTGATAGTGGTGAGACACGACAGTCCGATAGGTTTGTGACATATTTAAAAATATATGCATAATTCAAATCCTTATATGAATAATTTGTCGAAACGTTACAAACCGTGTCCCATTTTTAGAACCCTTTAAAGTAAGCAATTTATTCAAAAGAGCAGTATTTCAAATAAGTTGAGACGTTCGTCTTGCAAAATTGTGTAAATTAATATTTTGTCATAAAACCTATCGCACGTGTTAATGAATAATATTTATGCTGACAAGAATGATAAATTTGTTTCTTTGACGAAGTTTTAACTGGAATTATTAAAGATATTGAAATAAATTATGTGCCTAACTCTTGCAGAAGAAGTTTTATTAACAAATACGAATAAAGCGTTTTTATTAATGATATTCCAACAACCACTCGGGTCACGTAGTGGCATATTTGCCACCAAATATCAATAGCGGTAGAGTTACATAGTGGCATAACTGCCACCAAGAGACACGTCATCATAAAACTCCCTTTCTATTATTGTCGGAAAAATGATATAAACAGGTAAAAAAGTGTATACACCAGGATTGGTTTTTGCATTAAAAGTTCACCATGGACGCTCCAGAATAATTTAAAATAATTGTATGAAGCAACATTTAGCATTTGAAAATTTTTCATAAAATATGCCAATTTTTTATTGTATAAAAGTTATTGAAGTTTTATAAACAAAAACTTTTATAATACTTTTGTCAAAACAAAAGACATAAATCATCGTAAGGGATTAAAAAAAATGTTATTGATGTTTACGTTCATAATTTGGAATATTTTTTCATAATTTTTAATTGAATATGTCGGTTTGTGATACAAAAATATGAAAGAATCTCTTATCTGCGTCAAAAACAGTATTTCATTTTGGAATACGTTCAAAAATAGCGAATCTCTTTGAAATTGAACGTCAAGCGGGGATTTTTCTATATGTATCTACCATCTATAACTGACTTGATATTGTATTGTCTAGACCAGAGTGAATAAAATAAATCTTTTTATACTTACTACTTATTTTTTTTCTTCATTTAGAATAAAACCCGCTAAAACTGCTAGAGCGGCTTGTTAGCGGGTTTGATTTTTTATTTTGACGGTCATAATATGAGAATGTGCTATGTTGAATAGTCGTAAGGCACTTAAATTAAATAAAACATGTATATATTAAATGTTCGACATTTTACTAAGTTTAATAAAATAATCTTAACAAAATTTCAGAAGGAGAAGTGTGCCGAAAAAATAGTTACATGAAAAAGATTTTTGGACTAATCTTTTTTTTTTTTTTTCGATTTCTCAGATTTTAATTGTAATTTTTGTACCCTTTTTATTTTGGATTTTCTTTGCATTTTTTTCTTCCTTTTGTTGTTATTTCCGTAAACATTAATATATTCATTAAAAAAAATTAAATAATAATTACGTCATATATATACCTCTCTTAAATTTAAATGTAGACCGTTACTGAGAACCCGTTGACAGACTAATATCAATCAGTTTATAGGGAGTTTATTACAATATTTTATGTAACATTTTGAAAAAACGATGGAATATACTTTTAAAAAATATATTTTGGCGAGTACCTGGTGTTAATAATTGTTTCATTCCGGTTGACCGGTTAATGGTTAAGTTCACTAATGTATCGGGTTCCCATCTAGACGTCGAATAGCAACATAATCCGTATATAGGAGTTTTTCAAATATTGGAAGGCTATTCGTATCCCGGGAATATTTGTTTTCCTATAAAAAAACTAAATTCACTATCCAAAATATTTTCCTAACTTTGGCAAAACTCGCGAGTAGACTCATGGCCGCCAGCTATGGGTATTTTGTCATTCTCCGGGTACACATTACATGGTATCTAAAATCTTATATTTCCGTAATAATATTCAAACAAAAATGATGTAGTCATTTAGCGAGTAAATTCATAAAGATTCTTCTTAGTTAATATTTCTGATTCACGTAAAACCCCTTTGCTTTAATGTTATGAAGAAAAATAACAATTATTTCCATGGGAGTATCTCTTAGCAAAGTGGAATAAAATTGCTCCGTAGATGTACTGATTTGTAAAACATGTGATTGTGTTTACCTTAAAAATTCTCCAGTTAGTTCGTTCTTTGAAAACATATCGCGTTAACAAATGATGCATCACCTATCGCTCTCGTAACAGTTCCAGTTACTGGCGCTGGAACTGCTATAGTAATAACCGGAACAACGACTGGTAACTGAAACCAGGAACGAGGAACTAACATCGTTATTCCATCGACGTTTGTTCGCACCGACACGTGAAAGTGTTTTCCGGAAAATTTCTCGCTCGGGGAATTTTCTATTTTAGAATAAAAGGATTTTTTTTTATATCACTTTGAACTCTCTTTTGGAAAATGTAGGCGGGAAGATAGAGTCTGAATGAAAAATCTACATCCTGAATTGGAAGGCATTCACCTTTTTGATGTTTATGTTAAAACTCAAATGGAAAATAAAAGCTTTCGAAATGTTAACAAAGAAGACATATTTTTCTCAAAATTCCTTGCAATCTTTGTGACTATTGTAGCTCTTCTTCGTTGAATGGCTAATCTTGCTCATTTGTATCTGGTATTAAAGGAACATAAAGATGGGAATAATATAGATAGTTTATTTACAATAACATTCAATAACATTTTGACATTATATACATCATATGTTTAACATTACAAATCACAAATAAGGGAATTAATACATAAAATTGTTCACTACTTGCTACGCTAGCTTGAAGACGTGAAGCTATTTTGTGAACATATGTGTAATACACCTTACATTATAATTTAAAAAAATTAAATAGTGATTTAAAGATTAATTATTTATATATAATAAAAATAAACATACTCATTAAGGTCTAATAAGAAAACAATACAGAAAAAGTTGAACAACACAGGAATTAATCATTTTAAATAAATTAGATGATGATGATTCCCATTATCTTTTCTTCTTCTAGTATTGCTACTTTATTGTTATCATCTGTGTATACTTTACTACAAAACTTTTTTTACTTTCTTCCCAAATAACCACTTTGTTTTTGTCGCACTTTTATGTTACAATATGGATCGTTGTGTGGGGGGTTCTTATAAATCATCACGATTACCACTTGAAACAATATAAAGGATACTAATAAAAATTTAACTTAACAAACCATGAGTCCCTACAAAATTTTTTTCAAACTCATCTCAGTCCCACCGTTATCTTTTTCTTTTCTGTGTCTTTTCAGTTTCATGTTTCATTTTGAGAGTTGTTAATATTATCTTTAATGATTAATGATTTATTCTAATAATAATAATAATAATATTTATTTGATACACACGTTATTTTATAAAAATATTTAAGAAAGCTTTGACTGCCCAACTAGGAAGAAATCCCGTTTTAGGACAGTCAAATTGATAAGTTTAGTTCATATTAATATACATATACGAGGTTTGTTCAAAAGAAATGGTGAATTTTGAATTTTCGCGGGCTGTGTACATTCGATTATCGATTTTTTTTGTTATGCTGGTACACATATGTTTATGATATGTTAGCATTATCAGCCATTTTGGATTAGTGATTTGTTTTTGACAACTGGAAAGGTTAGTCACGTTTTTGTGTGTTCTTCGATTTTTTACTTTTGAAAAAAATGGATCAAAGAATATTTATAAAATTTTCCGTTACATGAAATAATATAAAAGAATCCATAAAGTAATTTTTTTATTTATTTTTAAATTTGTTGTTTTTTTGGTTTTTTTTTTAAAGTATTATGCATTTTTTTTTAAAATTTATTGTAGAGGAATAATGAATTGCATATGAGATGTAAAAATTTAAAGTATAAATTATATAAGTTTAAAGTATGATATGCATTTTTTAATTAAGTGTAGAGTAATATTACATAAATTCAGTTAACTACTTCTTCAGTGGGACCATTATTTTATTACAACAATCGCCAAATTTTCGCTTCATTTATTTCCCCAGCTTATTTTTTTATAAGCCAACTTCTCTAATCGTATTTTTTTAAATATAAAGTAGGAAATATGATTAAACCAATATAAAACGACTTTGATGTCCTCTATTTGTCAAATATGCTTAGGGAAATTTCCCAGAAATGTTCAGTTATCATTCAAAACACCTTGAAAAGAAACTCCCAAAGATGCGTTCGCAAGCAAATTTTCAGAAACCTGAAACGAACGCAAAAATAATAGGAATTTCTCAGAAACGGATCAATCGTATTTAAATTTAACAACCGTAAATTAAAATTAAAATTGGGATCAAAGTCAAAGAGCATCTTATGATTTTGACTTCATTCCTTTTCACCTATTATTAATATCCAGCGATATTATTTGCATAAATTTATATGAAATAAATTAAACTTGTTTGAAGTTGAATTTATTACAGTTCTGTTAAAATACACAAGGTTAATTAGACATCATGAAGTATTTTGTAATCATGAAGTTCATTGAGTATTTAAAACCAATTTCGTCATTCTCTTAGAAATACCGAATGCCGCATTTCAATAGCTCAATAATGAAAGCTATCTTGAATATCGTGTATAACTGAAAGGAAAAAACTGATCCATTTATAATTCTATGTGGAATGATTTTGAATACCCGTGATTAGAGACCTAAAAATTTCACGTGATTTTGCGTTCTTTTTTGGGAAATTCACGTTATTATTGGTGAAATTGAGTTATTTTCGGTGAAAATGGCATTATTTTGAGAAAAATTGAATTATTTTTCATCCATAGCGGTAGTGTTTTGCATGGTGGTGTTATGTTCCTTTTTTGAACAGCAAAAGTGGTAATTTTTATAAACCTTTTTAAATAAAAAAATAAAAATGACAGTACTCAACGTTTTCGACACGAAGTTAACAGCGTTCTATTTTTGGCTATTCAAGCTTGTCAAAACCAAAGACAATGAAATATTTAGAAAGCACGATAAATAAACATAATTTTCAAACAGATCCTGGAGACGTATGTTCAGCAAAGCTATGTACCCTATGAAAAATGTTGAGATTCGCAAAGAATGCAAGGCCGATGTGGACGTAGTAATTAAGATTAAATAAAACAGACGCTTAGATGGTTTTGGCATGTAGAGCAAAGGAGTGTAAGGAGAATATATGACTTGAATATGGAAACCGAGGACGCCCGAGGAAGACATGGCACTATCAAGTGAACCAAATACTTGTGTCGGGCCATGTCAAGAGTCAGAATAACATAAAAGTGCGTAAGAGACGATGTGTGAATGTGAATGAAGCAAGGAGTATGGGCCAAGACTAAGTTGTTTGGCGGTCCATCCTCTCTGAAAACCCCTGTGGAGGAATGGCGTGATGCGGTTAGTTAGTTAGTTACAATATTACTTTCTTATTTTAAAATAGTAGAATATCGCGTGAAAAATATGAAAACTCGCGTTGTTTATCCAAAAAATCATTATCATCAAATTTAAAAATTACAAAATTCTAAATATTTACCCTGTACACTGATTGTACAGCATCGAAAATAGGAGTTGTCTAGCACTGCAGGAGAAGAATAAAGTTATTATCAGCTGTATTACCTGTTTAATTTTATATGTGCGATGTTACTTAAATGATGACGAAGCTTAAATACCGTTTTATTTCAAATTCAATTTTTTCAAATCAAAAAGTAATTGCTTTGTAGTGTTTTAATGCCGAAAAGTTTTTTAACGGACATACAATCCGTGATGTATTAACGGTTTATTTTGGCATGATAACAAATGTTCATAAAACTAAGAGGTTATGGAGAGTTAGATAAATAACGTTCCCTTATAAAGAAATCCGCAAGGTTTTTTCTACTTTTGTGATTTTATTTTACGAGGCTTCCATGGATTCTCGCCTCCCAAGGGTGCCCTCGCGAGGGGAGATAATATATGGCAGTCAATGAAAAACCCAATAGATATCGCTGCACCGCTAAGACGGGATAAAAGGGAACCATAAACAAGTTATCGGAAAATGGACAAAGAAAACAACGAGAAAGAACGGTTAGTATACGACTTTTTATACGAGATAATATTATTTTCGTAATTCTCGTTCTCGCAAAGTATAGACATAAAGTGGCTTTATGTCTAACTGATACAAAGGCAGCACGATATGAGTATTTCCGCAAGTCCAAAGTATTGGCCAATATGCTTATTTATGTGGCAACAAACAAAATACCTAACTACTCTAGGGCGAAAGGAGTTTGCCATCAGCAATGAAGAAATCCATATAACTTTTTTTTTTAAATACTAAAATGTTATTTTGTATAAACCACTATTTAATAAATAAATTTCAACATGTTTTAAAGATAATGCTTCCTTTTTTTAAATTTTTTTTTATTGTATAATATTAATTATATACAGTGGGAACTTATACCCGCTAAGCCACTGCAAGTAGCTTGTCAGCAGGAGTTTATTTCAACAATATAATATAATACAACAATAAATTACAATCATCATACAAATGTAGGGCAAAAATTATTATATTTAGGCGCATGCATCTTGTGTTGTACATAAGTTGAAAAAAAAAATGAAAGAAAAAATAATGGTAAAAGCATTACAGTTTTGTTATTGAGATACTAGAGTCCAATTTTATAACACCGATTTAAATAATATTATAAAAATGTCAATATCATAAAAAATATCAAAATTATAAAAGTACCAATATTATAAAAGTATCACTATTATAAAAATATCAATATTATAAAAACATTAATACTTTTAAAAATATCAACATTATAAAAACATTCATATTACAATAGCATGTTAATAATAATAATAATAATATTTGGATTACTCCCATAGCGCCGTTTTCGTGGGAAAATCACCTCAAGGGCGCTTTACAATTAATTTATATAACATATAACTTGACGTACAACCAATACCTCACAGCTAAAATTTATTACTAATGGCTTATAAGTAAGACTTATAACTATTTACTTACAACTAAGACTTATGGCTAGGGATTAACTACTGAGACATATACTCGTAATTAGTGACTTACATCTATGGCGTATTGCTAGTGACTTACAACTAAAAGTTATAACTAGTGACATACAGTTTAGACTAAAGTAGGTATAACTAGAATATAAACCTTGAACATATTTAAAACTCATACACATTTATGACCAAGTGCACATTTTATGTACAATATTTCAAAATGACTTAGAAGTATGGCTAAAAACTAGAGTCTTACAACTAAGATACAAATGTGTAATAATAAATAATAATTTAGGATACGGAGAAAACATAAAATTATGCCGTAAGCAAGGACAAATTATAAAAAATAGATAAAATTCAACAATTAGTAATGAGATAAGGTAATAAATTGAGTTTTAACACAAAAAATATTTAGTTAAAGTAGCTGCAGTATCCGGCGTTGCCTGGGGTTATATATGATTTGGAGGAAAATTTTAAGGTTGTGATATATTTTAAACCTTACCCTTATTCAGTAATTTTCCTGTTATTTTGAACGTCAAGTATGCACAATTTCGTTAAGAATTAACAAATTCCTTCTTCGAAGGTTGGGAAAGGGGGATGGGGTGTTTTTCTAAATCTCAGGTAAACAAAATTATTGGAAAACACTGAGTGTTATATTTGAATTGAAAGATAGGAAATTAAAAAATCAAGGAACAAGCAAGGCATAAAAATAATAGTTCTCTTTCGAAATTATAGGTATTAACTTAAAAAAATATTTAAAAGAAATATTTGGTGATTAAAAATACTTAATTGGCTATTAATTTTTTTTTCATTTAGAGTTGATTATTTTTTTTATTTTTTTTTTATATATTTATTTCTTGCTAAAGCAATCCCGATGAGTTTCAAAACTCATTTTAGGACGGGAGGAATTTACAATACATAAGTAGGAGATAGTACATACAATTTTACATTGACAGCAAAATATCAAAAATAGAAGTTTCACATAT
>JAHDVE020005817.1:0-38402 GCA_022606495.2 Halesus radiatus | reverse complement strand
TAGGTGTTCAATTTTATCTGACTATGTAAGAAAGGTAATTTTATTTCGAAGTAGATTTTTGTTGAAATGTTACATTTTGGTTATGAGAGGACTCATATTTCGAATAGAAAACACAAAAATCCACAATATATTTTATTGAACACTAAAATATTGTACGTTCAAAACAATTTTAACATTTTTTTAAATCTTGTTGAATATTTGAAAGATATGTAACTAAACTATCAAAAGGTAGTCTTTATATTTTCGAACAGTTCCATGGACTTCCATATAAAACTTTAGAAGAAAAATGACATCTTAATAATTAACTTTCCTACTGGTTGGATACCTAATGAATGGCGCCTTTTATTAAAAAATACGTATCAGAAATAATCAATATATAATTTGAAAAAGTGCAACCTCTATCAGTTGTTTTGAAATGCTCGGGGTGTCAGCATTGGTAGTATAGGTCTACCTCTTCGACTGCCTCCATGGTCGAAAGGTAAGACTCTCGACTACGAATCCGAAGATCGCAGGTTCAAATCCCGGCGTGCGCAAGTAAATTTTATTTATTTAATTTGTTCTGTTTCACAATTAATTCATTTATAAATAATATATAGTATATTTGCGCACGTTTTAGAGTGGAAGATACTCTCAGCATCGCCCTGGTGAAAGACCAACATTCAGAATTGAAACGTTGCTTGAAATGGCTTTTAGCCCTGTTTGGTGACCAGGTCTGAACAGCCAGGTATTTCCTTACCTTCCTCTTCCCCTTCTCCTTTATCTCCTTAATACCTCCAGCCTCACAACATTCCCCAATTGGGGATGCCATAGTATCACTGGCTCCAGGCGGTAGGAAGCAGTTGGGAGGATATTCATATATAAAAAAAACCTTTTTACGAATGTTTCGAGTATTAGGTCTATAAACTTAAGGTGTGGACATTATTTTGGCACGATAATTTTTGCTTTCATTTCTGTGGCCGTTGATAATAAAGTGCCCTTGACAAAAGTTCCCTAGCCTGAATTTTTAAATATGAAGTTCGTTAATTTTATTAAGAACGGCTACAGAAATATTATAAGCTTAATTTTGTGCCAAAATAATGTACATATATTTGAAAAAATCACGAAAAAAGTGGACATTTACTACTGATGCTCGCACTTTTATGCTTTTTATTTAAAATTGCCATTTTCCTTATAAAGAATGCATCATGTCTATTGACGTGTTATAATTATTCCCGAGAAATTATTTTTTTGCCAATGAGCGCTAGTCTAGTAAAATTTGAAAGCTTAAAATATTTTCGTTAACCTGTAAATTTTGGGAAAAATAAAACTTTTCATTTTTCATGACTCCAGTGCCTACCCTTTGAGAGATTTTAATTAGACACGCGTTGAATTACAATTTGCATATCATCAGTTCGGGGTCTACATGGTATTCACTTAGTACTAAAAGGGTACTTTCATCATCCGTTCTCAGTGAATAGTATAATATTATCCGACGCGTCATTTTTGTTCGTCATTTGTTGATCTTGCATATTCAATATCAAAGGCATCGTACTGTATATATATATATATATATAATGTAATTTTCCTACAAGTTGGGTTGAAAAATTTTCGCACGAAAAATAATTTATCACTCGGCTTTGTACATAACAGGGAACCTATGGGAGTCTCAGTAGATAAATCTCAGACCCAGTTGGAGAGTCATGTTTTTCACTGAAATCTTGTGATTTTCTGCCTACAAGGAAGTTTTAAAATGAAACAAACTTCATCATTTTCTTAACATAGAAAGTTGCTTCAAACTTTGAAGTTTCTTTAAATATGGCATCGAAAGCATTGATAATTCAAATAAATTAATGTACTCCTCATTAATGCATTCATACCTATTTAATTAATTAATTCTTTCGTCAATGGATGTTTAATTATTTTGTTACATCATGAATAATAAAATCAATAAGAGGTACTTTGTTTACATCCCTTCACTGTATAATATATAAATATCAACATGTTTTGGAAGCGAGGCTTCCCTCATTAGAAAGCACAGTGTACTAAAAATTAATGACAAGTACAGACAAATAATAAACTTAGAAAAATAATAATATAAGAATTGACAAATTACAAACATGTACAAAAATTAACAATGAGCAATTATGTACGTATCATATTAGATATGTATATATTAATAAAGTGGTGATTACAAAGTAATTTTTCATTCATTTATTTATAATGGCGACAGTGAATACCTAAAAATAATTTATAAAATATAAGAGATAGCTATTTTAAAAAACAAACATTTATTCATTAATTCATTCATAATTTTCAATAATTTTGTTTTAATTCATTCTTAAGTAATTAATTAATTCATTACATTCAATTAATTCAATTAATTCAATTAATTGAATTAATTCAGTTAATTCAATTAATTCAATTAATTCAATTAATTCAATTAATTCAATTAATTCAATTAATTCAATTAATTCAATTAATTCAATTATTCAATTAATTCATAATTAATAGATTAAAAATTAATTTTAATAACATCTGATTACGGCGCAAGAGTCCATACTGCCCAAAGCCAGTGGAACAATGGGATTCCTATATTCCTCATTTTGGGAAGGGAAAGGAAATGTTAAGATCTGATTTCCACACAATTGGGATCGCTTAACCTCCATCATCGCACAAGCAACAATGTCCGCTTGTAGGAGTTTCAAAATTCATAAAAAGTCACCATTACGTCACGTCGTCGCTACGTGCCCTCACTTACTCCAATGGATTTTGAAACAGTGACAAAAGTCAATACGCTAAAAGCAATACGTTAAAAGCCCAATACCTCGGATTTGAAATGGGGTCCCATGGTAAAATTGGAAATACAGCTTGATTTGTGTTTTTTTCTTTGCATTATATACGTGACATAATGGCAGAAAAAATCAGCGCTCCATTACTCCATTACATATTTCTTGAAATCATAATATTGTTTCATTTCCGTAAAAAGATTCAACCTTACTTCGTAAGCCAACCTGATCTAAATCATTTAGTAGAGAATACTGAAATACTTTTCAGGGATTGGACAAAATTGGAGGGACGAGGGGTATAACACGAGGCTGTGATAGTACCAAACTTAAATCCGATATTCTGGACTCTAGCGTATTGAATCTAGAAGCATATTTTTATAAAGGAAAATATTTACTCTTCGTAAATCAAATCCCCTTTGAAGCAATTTTTACACCACACAGAATCCTAATGTTTTTCTTATTAACGTTACTCGTAAATTGCGCTTCTCGTATATCCCTGATCTCAATGGCCAACGTAGTGAAATAAATAAATAACCCGCTGAATGGGGGTCAATGAAAAAACGTAACATGAGAAAATTGTTGTTATTTTTATCATTAAACTCTACAAAACTATGTGTGGTATGTGAATATGAAACTATTAGGTTTGTGCTTGCAATTATTTCGTTAAAAAATATTAAATTTTTATTGAAAAATATGTGAAATAATCACCTTGGCTCTGGAACCAGAGCTTGCATTTAGTTTCAGAGCTCATAATAGTACTCCAAGTATCATCCTAATGGAAAAAACAAATCTAAATCGAAATTTTAGCTAAAAAGTAGCCAGATCGTTTGTTTTAAAATACTGCAAAATTATTTGGCGATATTATTGGACATAATATACAATCTTGTAATTTACGCCACTGCCTTGAAAATGAATATTAAAAAAATTAAACATAATATAATATTCAATTTATTGGAATAACTTATTGAAGCTTACAAACCTCATTGTAATGTTGTAATTATTGAAGAAAATATTAACAAATCTAAAATGAAATATGAAACAGAAAAGACGCAGAAACACTATTTGCAAATATATTCGGGTAGAACTTTGCAATCATAAAAAACTATAGCAGAGAGATATTTTATTTAGGATATAGAACAATATTAAAATTATTCATTAAAATAATGTATAATATCGATAAAAATCACGATAAATAATTTGTCCTCATTAGCTCTGTGGTTAGACTGTTGTCCTCGTAAAACAGAGATTTTGGGTTCGATTTCCAAAGGTTATGATTTGATAATAATTGTCTTCATAAAATAACATACTAAATATCGATAACTTAGTTCAATATGGAACTAACTCAAAATTACTCATTTTGAGAAAACTGGTTTTGAAAATTTTTCATAAAGACATCGCTCGGATGTAAAGTTATTTTGTCCACATATAACATAACAATAGATGCAACATGTAAGTAATTTATCAACCTATCATATAATAGGTGTAAATGGCTTCATTTGTTACGTTCCAAACAGAAACATTTGACATGTTTCTCCATTGAACTAAGAATGTGCTGATTTCATTATAATTCGATAAAGAATTATCTGACTACATAATTAGGACGAAATAGACATATTTTTTTATTGAAATATGGGAAGAGAGAGTTTCTGTATCATTTTTCATTATTAACTCATAACCCAGAATTTTTAGAGTTATTTCCCTATTGAACTAAGGTATCGATTATGTTTGTTTTGCAACAAAATACATGTATAATTTACAACGAAAATAACTTTTTTGCGGTATTCAATTACTAACTTCAGTGTTTTAGCATTGTACAGCCATGTCGATTTGTGTTATTTCTTTTTTTATTTGAGTTTTGAAACTAAATAAAGAAATTTATCCTGGTGACTGATTATGTACATTGATAAAGACAAAGGCTGAAGAAACGTTTTTTTCGTCGGAATTTATTTCAAGATGTATGCTTTTCAGAGTTGAAAAAAAAAACATAATTTTAGACTCATTGAAATATTTAATCACTGACGATAATATCAAAACTCAAATGAACACGAAATAGAAAAATATAAAAAAAAAATAAGAACGTAATGATTGCATCTGGGAATCAAACGAATGGGAATTAATTGAGGATGATTTTAGTAAGGCACGATATCGATAAAGTTATAAGGTCTCATTACCTCAGTCGTTAGAGTGCTAGACTCGTTTAGATAGAGGTCCTGGGTTCGTTTACCAGATGCGATCGTTACCTTTTTTGTTTTCTCTGTCTTTATGTGTCACATTTAATTTGAGATTTCCTAATATTATCCTGAATGATTACAATTTTTCTTCAAATAATTAAAAAAAACATGTTATTCATGTTTTCAAGTTCTCGCAGTAATTACTCGTTTTAATGTAACTTAATTATATGTAAAATATACTTCAATGTTTTAGAAGTATTATTTTTACTCGTTTAAAATCTAAAGATGCTACCACTTTGTTGTATGGTAACAAGCCTATATCATTTTAATCTATTCTTCCTTTTATTATTGCTTTTCGATTCGTTTTCGAGTAAAAAATTGAAGAAAGAAAAAATGAGAAAGTCATTCGCGTGAAATATTTGGTACTGAGTGAGCAGAGATTTCATTTTGCGGAAAAATTCCCTTCCTTATTTACCGATGTGTGACGCGCGTATTTACGAATATTTTTCATCCATACGAAATCAGATGCAAACGTTGCCATGTGTGAAAATCGCGAATTTTCCAGGAAAAATTGGTAACGCGATATTATTTAGAAATATAATATCACGTTTCTCATATTGTAGGTTTTCTAAATTAGAAACGGCTAGAATGACGTCGGTAGATGCCAAGATATCAAAATTGGTAACTCGTCCCTTAAAATTATTTTGGAAAAACGAAAATCGCTTCAGTAACAGAATAAATAAAGTACTTAAAATATAATTATGTATAACTCGGCTTTCGTAGAACGTGCTTTTATTTATTGCTCCATAAATGTATAACTTACTATCCAAGGGATATGAGTCCCAAAACATATCGTTTTTAAACAAATAAAAAAGATGTAAAAACTGGATAAAAACTAAAAACATCAACCCTTTCCCGCTGTAACTCCCCATTTTCTTATTTAACCTATATTTTTTTTAGTTAAATTATCTTCAATATATGGATATAAATGTGGATTTTTCTCGTAACAAAAACATTATTGTAAAAGAACGAGCAAACAAAACAAAAACGAAAAATCGGAAGCAATATTAATTTTCAAGTATTAATGAAAAACTTACATTTTTGGAACAACTAAATTCTATTTTTATTCAATTTTTATTTTTTAACTTATTGAAGTTTGTAAACCTCATTGTAATATTTAATCATTGAAAAAGATAATATTAACATATCCCAAATGAACCACGAAAAAATATTACAATGAGATTTAGAACTTCAATAAGTTAAAAAATAAAAATGGAATATTTCTTTCCAGACTTGTAAAATAAGTCAATAGATGTCTCATATAAATTAAAATTGGGTAGGTATATCCGAGACTCTATTCCGATTGCAATTGAGTTCGGGATGAAACTTTGCAATCATCATAAGGATAGCAGCCAATGATATGGGATTTATAAAAATGGAGGATAATATTAACAAGTCTTGAACTTGAAATATAATATCAGTGTAAATGGGGTAAATTGAACTGGTCTCATTAGCTAAGTTGGTTAAGCGGTTACCCCGGATAGGTAGAGGTCCTGGGATCGAGTCCCAGATGCGACTGAAATCATTTTAATTTCTGTTGTTTTTTCGGTTTCGTGGTTCATTTGGGATGTGTTAATATTATCTTCTTTTATTTTTATTGTTATTGTTATAGTTTATTTTATTTTCTTTTCTTTTTCGATCTATACTTTTATTTACTTAGAACCAACAAATCATTAAAATAATATCATTATTATTTAATTATAAACAAATATTAAAAAAATTACTAACACCAAAAAAACCTATTTTTTACTGCCACTAACTAATACTAAGTACTGACGCACTGACCTTGCCTATATGAGACTTTTTGTTATATAATGTATACAATATATATAAATGTATATACGGTTAAAAAACAAATTTTAGTTGGCTAGATTGATTTAGTTTATTATTTTCTTTCTCTCGGCACTGTCTCTTTTTTTATACTGTTTAAAAAAAAGTTTTTGTAACCTCTATCTAAATATATATAAAAATCAATGAATGTTTGTTTGTTTGTTTGTCCTCCATTTTCTCGAAAATTACTGTCAGTTTCGCTAAAAATAGCACAATTTGTTCTTATTAGTACCGGAAAGGTTTAGAGAGTAGTGTGATCGAAATCCAATATGTAAAACTGTCGATATAACGTTTTAAAATGATGAAAAAGTATGAAAAATATTGAACCCGCCATGTTTTATTTAGGCTAGCCCATAGATATAACACTCTGATAATCCACAGATTGCATATTCAAAAGAAGAAGGTTTTTTTGGGTAGAATATTTTCAAAATGGAATACACGACTAAGGTCTACACTCGTAAGTAGTAGACCTTTATGATTTAGATACATTTTGAAAAAATAAACGTTTGGAATTAAATAAAATATGCAAATGAATGTTTCTTTATTTAAAGATAGTTAATTTCGCTGTCAAATCAATTATGGCACCCTAATTACAAGTGAAAAATCCCGTGCAAGGCCGGGTACACATCAGCTGGTATATTTATATAATGGGTATGTATGAAATCAAAAATAAAAACATATTTTTTTAAATGTTATCAACGTTACAAAAAATGTGATAAATTCTTTACACGCCTCTGCTATACCCGGTGTATATTCTGTGACAGTGAAGTTGATATAAGATGGAGATAAAAATAAATTATTGAATAACCAGTTTATTGGAAAAACTTATCAAAGCTTATTAGGTAATAATTAATCACACAGAAAGTATAAAAGGTAACGGTCGCATCTGGGAGTCAAACCCATGACCTCTGTTTAACCGGGATGACACTCGACAGCTAATAAGACTTAATTATATTCTGTTATTTTTATCGATATCATCAAGAATTTCCAATAACATCCTCAATTTATTCCAACATTTTTGACTGCTACCTTTTTATATCCTTCAAAGCCCTACCTGAATATATTTTCAATCTATATAGTAACTCGGATATACCTATCCAGTTTTTATCAATATGAGAGTTCTATTGATTTTTCTATTATTGAAATCAAGAATGAATATTAAATAACACATTATTGATAGTTAGTGATAAGATAGAGCATTGGAAAAAAAATTGGTACATCGCCCTTCAGGTGATTTTTCACAAAAACGGCGCTATCCAAATCATCCAAATATTATTATTCAATTTATTCATACAAAAAGACACATAAAAAGTGTATTTTTAGCCAGTTAACGAGTTTTATATTTCTGTTTTACCGTCCTGCATTTAGTATGTCGTCGATGAGGCAAATGATGGTCAGGTTGTAGTATTTAACATTTATTCACAATGCTTCTGTGATATTATTAATATATCGAATTCATAAATTCGTAAAAATCTTTAAAAGGTGCGCTTTTTAAACAAAATAACTGTTACCATTAAAAAGCTTCATTAATCCTCCTTTCCCTGTTATGGGTATCTTATACTCGTACACGTTGCTTCTAATAACCATCAATATTTTTAAAAATATAATAAATACAAGGTTATGATTTTAGGTATTCCTTCATAATATATTTACGCATTGATTTCAAAAATAATATTAATAATAATCAGAATTTATCGGGTACATCGGAGGTATTTTATGAACATCGGAAACACATTCGAGTATAATTAACGCTGTGAGTACCTCGAACTTGGGTCTCTACGATTCCTGAAGAGTGTGAGGAAAATGCGATACTACAATCGCATCTCACTCTTGCATACTATACCGTGGAAGCGCGAGGAGCTCAATTTTCTCAGTCGGCAGTAGCTCTCGTTCTTGCAACCAGTGTGGATCTATGCCCATTCAGTGAGCGTTTCCAGATGTTTTTTTAAATGTTTTCAGCAAATAAATCTCAATTATTATCATTTTCGACTTCAATTATAATTAATAAAGGAGATTAGCTATGAATGTTCTTATTTTTCCGATTTAAAATCGCAAATTTTTGATCGTGTACTGACCGCCCAACACCGGAATGCGCGTTTTTATTTTAGCACCGCGAGGGAAAGGTTAAAAGCTCAGTGGTGACGCGATAATATCAATAAATTACTGAAACTACTTTCCGTTTGCCTGCAAATAGTACGCAATACCGCTCCCGCACTGTACCGACCCGTATTCAGTGTTTGTTGGCACCAATATAAATATATGGAACCGGGCGCTCTCGGTATCACTCATTATTACAGCACCAGGTTTTAAGTTGATACCTCATCTAATACATAGAAAACGGCAGAAATATGTGTTTATATTAGGGTAGTAGAGCTGACGTATACATTATTTGGGAATAATTGCATTAATTTTCAATAAAATATCAAAATAACACTACTTATACAAGAGTTTTTTCACTCTTGTGGAGAGCCCTTAAATTGAAAAACGTTGCATTATTCCTAAGGAAATTCTATTTTAACACAAATCAAATGACAAAATGATGGAAAATAATAAGGTCTCATTATCTCAGTGGTTAGAGAGATAGTCCCGGTAAGACATGGCTCCTGGGTTCGATTCCCAGTTACAATAGTTACCTTTTTATTTTCTGACTTTCTGGGTCATATTACATTTGAGATTTGTTAACACTACAAATTATTTCAGACATTAAAAAAATTTATTTCTTTTTTAACGCAAATCGAAAGAAACAAATTGTATTTAAACCAGGGATATAACAACTTTAGATATGCATGTGGTGAAACTGGAATTCAGAATCACCACTTTCAACGCAGTTAGAACCCTGTTGTATCAGCCTCGCGCACAATCATGTTAAAAAACAAAATAAGAAACTCGTTAAGTCCTGCTTGCGAGAGGTTGACTATAACCTCACTTTTAGTTAAAAGCGTAATTTATGAAAAAAAGAGGGAGAGGTTTTAGCTTTTCTTCTGAATAACTCTGTAACTATCTTGCTCTTTACTAGCAAATGGAAATCAGAACATTTCCTAATTTTCGTATAAAATCTCACGAAACCTCAAAAGAACTACAGAATGATCATTGCACCATCGGAATGATAATAAAGCAGTTAAACTTTTTGGTTAGGTGGTCTATTTTTATCAGAAGTTTGGTGGTTTTTGTATCGCTTGGGCTCAAATTTATGTAGTACAGAATACTAAATCAGGAACAAATTGCACCATAAATCCCGTTCGAGGGCACAGAGCAACGAGGCGCTGAAAGTTCGTTTAATTATTTACGTATTCATCAATGTTCCTTTCGATAGCTGTTACATGTAAGACTATAATTAACCGACACCACAACACCCAGCCAGAGCTGTGCAGCATATAGTAGGAACAGAAGAAGTCGAACGCTATTCTCATCTTTGTTTCGGGTTCGCCCGCAACTGCATATTGACCAAGGTTTCATCTGACACGGAAATGTTGCGCGATAATGGGTATTAAAGTTCCCTTCTTTAGAACACATTATCGCATGACATTACTTTATCAGATGGAACCTTGTTATTCCAAGGGGTCGATATTTAGATTCGTTGTATTTAGATATGTAACCGAATTAATGCGGATTCCGATAATAGTCGGGTTATGTACCTTTGCGGCTAGTACGGGTCCCGAACATAGCCGTTGTTCATTTTTATGGCATTGTATAGACATCTGTGTGAGAGGTATCGAATAGTTTTTTTTTTTCGAAGAAAATGACATTCTTCTGTAGAAATCTACTCAAATCGATATCGATAAGTGTTGACATGGTACATGTTGTACGTTGGTACATGGGGTTAGTGGCTAAAAATAATTCTTCATCAACAATGAGCGCACAGGACCGGTCCTTTGCGGGCTCAATGAGAGCAGTCTGCTCCGGGCTCTAACTTATCAAGGCGCCAAGGCGCAAATAATATCAGTTGACACAGTGCCCTGGTTATTTTTCACTTAAACGGCGCCATACAAACCATTACAAAATTATTAATTACAGTAATTACTACTTAGGCATCTGATAACGTATACAATGTCTATATAGGCATCTACTTAGTACATTCATTTTTAAAACCTCATAAAATTTTATAGGCGTGAAGTGCGCGAAAATAATACTAGCACCTCACACCTATTATCGTTCCAGTGGAATTTAGATCTTCCCATACGTTAACGAGTCATGTGTATGTACGTACCTATCTTTTTTTAAGGAAAAATTCGTACGTGTGAGAAATCGAGACAGGTGCAGAAAACACAGTGTAAAAGGAGACGGCTATAGGCGCCATAATGCTATGAAACGTTTATGTGGGAATGAAATGCGTGAAAATGAGATTCGGCGATGTGAATTCATAGTGCCGTTTCATTCTTCCAGTGCGAATAAAATACTTTTTCTGGACAAGGAAAGTAACTAATAAATACAGATTGTGTTAGTTCTGCTTGCAGCACGCGTACGTATTTTTCCATAATGTCGACAAAAATAGTATGGGTTCTTTGAACTTGAAAGGTCTCTACTCCACAGAATTATGTCTGTATTAAATCCTCATCTAATATTCATTCTACTTCACAGGATTGACGGGAACAGGATCGTCGTAAGCAATTTTGGTGTTGCTTTGAGTTTGACAAAGGGAGCAAAAATTTTACTTGCACCGGGCGCCATTTGTTTCGGGGCCGCCCCTGTGTGCGCGCGCCTACTTGAATATAGTATGTTCAATAAATAGAGTCGATAAATTCGAAAATTAAATACATGAATTCGGTAACCACCAATCTTCTGACATCATTAAAATTGTAAGATCTGAAATAAGATATCTAAGATAAGAATCTTTGAATTCGTAACAAATTCAAGAATGTTGTTGCTGGTTTGGGGGCCTGTCAATTCAATTCATTTGAACCGTTTATTATTTGCAAAAACATGAAAAAATTACATTTTAAAGCATTTTTAAAGTGAAATAGTAATTACAATAATCATTATTGTACAATAATTCAATACAATCAGTGATAAAGACGAAAAAGAAAACAGCATAAAAATATTAATTAAAATTAACTACTTAAGTATCAAATTATAACTATAAATCATATTATATAGAGAGTATGTAAGTATAATGCATATTATAATAACACAATTAAAGTCACAGTATTCACAGTCCTCCTCACTAGGGCGGCCTGCACTTTTATTTATACTACGTTTTTATAATATTTGCAAGTTCATTATGACCCAGTTCTCTCAGCCATGTTTTAACTTTAGTTTTTAAAATATTCATTTCCGTTATATATTTTTTTTATTGATTATCTAATGCATTATATAGTTTCGCAGCATGAAATTTAATATTCCTCTGTCCAAAAGTTTTATTGAATTCGAGAATAACCAGTATATTTTTACTCATTGCCCTGGTTGAGTATATTGTGTCTCTTTTTTCAGCAACACTGTTTATTCTAAATGAACTAGGCTAGATAATATATATATATAATAACAAAAACAAAATCGTCGAGTAAACTCAACCAAATATTTTTTATTCGCCCTAGAAGCTGTGACCTCTATTGATAAAATTTGAATGTCGAGTTTCTTTACACGATACCAAAAATGTAGCTCGTCCTTTTTTGTCAAGTGTATTATTTATGAATGTAGTTTGTCAATATCAAACACTTTTTGGGTTTCACACATCAATAATAAAAATTCGTTTTATTTTGTTTGTTGGCAAACAATACCGAAAACGGACCTAGAATACGGATGGATGGTCCAAGTCATAATGTCATTAGAAAATACAATGTTTATTAGAATAATTTATTTATAACTAATGAAGATTAGATATGTTCTATTGCAAGAGCGATAAAAAAATTACATAAATTTAGTTTAACATAATTTAAATAAGATGTAAATTAGTTACAATTAGGTACATAATGAGGCAAAAACATCACAGTTCTAAGTTTTCTGTACCACCTTAGATACATTGTATACCTTGTATACATGCGAGCTCTGAGCCAGCTTCAAAAAAAGAACCATATAAAGGCTTTGAAGGCAATACAGTAACTAGATGTTCGGACTTCCGAGGCACCTCAGTGCCTCCTTTAATTTCGCGGAAGGGCGAGTTCCCGGGTTTGCAATCATAAGAACAAGGGTGGAAGAAATGAGGGATAGGATCAACTCCAAAAATGTCCTCGTTATGGAATTTCGTCAGACCTCAGGTTACATATTATAATTAAATTAATTAATAATTTTCAATCTGATGGATCAATAACGAAACAGAAGCGCTAAATCGATAATCTTTTTTTTATATTTATTGTTCATTTAACTAACTAACTAACTATCAATCACGCCGTTTTTCCGCAGGGGTAGGCAGAGAGGACTGACCGCCAAACAACTCGATCTTGGCATACACCTCTTGCTTCATTCACATTCATACAACGCCTCATACATTCTCTTCTCTTATTCTGACTTCTGACATGCCATGTCTTCCTCGGACGTCCCCCATTTCTTCTTCCATTCACATTCGCGTCATATATTCTCCTTAAACTCCTCTCTTCGTTCATTCGCTCTACATGCCCAAACCATCTTCATTTCATATTTCTCTTATTCTACTACGCTCTTCTTTATTTTATTTTTTATAATATTACTTGTCTAAATAATGTATTTACATTCTATATGAGACTTATGGGATTGCAGTAACCTCCCCACATTCGACAATAAAGAAATTAATTTGTTTTTACTATTTTTTATAAATAAAAAAAAATATTGTATTTCTTCCAGATCTTGTGGAGGGTGGTGAAATCTCACGAGTTCCAGATAATATAATATGTGTAACAAAATATAACAAAAGATAAAAAATATTGTAAAAGACAAATACAAAAGATACTAAAATAAAAGATAATAAAATACTGTAAATAGGACCCTGCCAGAAGTCCAGTGATGCCATCACAAGGGTGTTTTCGATCTTTGCTAGTCGCGCTCGATAGTTGGCTATTCGTTTTTTGTTATTATGTGCCCTTCCGCAAACATTTCAGTGGCAATGTAGTACCAGGACAGCCCAAAAAGCATTTAATAAAAGTTGTTATATTGCACTTCCATTCTTTTGAGATTTTCTTTATTAAAGTTGGTCCACAACTCCGAGGTATACAGGCTGGTACAGTACGCATTGAAAAGTTTCCTTTTTTCTTCTGAGCTACACTTGATAAATCTTAGAGAAATCACGTTTGCTCTTTTGCATATCAGAAATTAATAATAATATTATTAAATTTAAAAAAATGGAGTTTTACGAATTAAACACAAAAACTATTAATACTTTTATAACGTTCTGCAAGTGAGTTTTCACGAAGAAGCGCTATATTAATTCAAATATTATTTTTATCAATGTAATGTAAAGTTAATGCAGACCCTTAGTATAAATACCTAGCCACTGAAAGAGTCTCGTTTGAGTTCAGATAATTGAATTTCGTTTCCTTTTTTTCACTTACTAACGATTTTTATCTGATTTATCTTATTTATTCGCAATTAGTAAATAAACGAACATGCACTATCTGAGAAAGTATTTGTGCACAAGATCGGTGGCCATCTTTAATATCAATGTGGTAACAAGTAGATATATATGGATGCAAGACCTTTCCAAAGCAAGCAATCGCCGAATGAATACCACGCATTTCAACGGCTTTATCGGAACCTCATCTTCGGTGACAATTCACCAAGATCCTTCCATAGCCACGTTTCCATGGCTTCAAGTTTTCAGAATTCTAATCACGAAGCGTGGGCAATGGGCAACACAAGCTACCTCCATAATATCGACGTCTGGACGCTACACCGACACGAGGCAGCAATATTTTTCCAATCACTTGGATGTATTGCTACATCATTTATATTTCAACTCCAGTCTCCTCATTCGATATTCAGACTTCAAAGAACTGAGCAATATCGGGGCAATCTTCAGTCCATTGTACGGATTCCCTAGATGATATTGCTTTGTTTAAAATCACTCGAAAGAAATTCGGGAATGCAAAGGATGGTTTTAAAAATCAAATTATACGCTGTAAGATATCTGAGAATGGTAGATACATTTTTTTAGTTGCAACGTTGTTGTTTAATACGTTATCAGTGATTATGACAAGGTTTGAATAATATAATGTTTGTGTTTGATCTGTATAAAAAAGATTTCAATTTTTGTTCTCCGGTAGCACCATTCAGGTGATTTTTCGTAATGACAACACTATGAGACCTACCATAAGCTCGTTTTAAGGTATATTTGAAATCTTTCACTTTATTTCAAAAATTTAAATACCGTCATAGTGCTGCTGGTATTAACATATGACGTCCCCAGTTAAGACCGACCCACGAATCCAGCGATTCAACGGGTTCAAATCCCGATGTGCGCAATTTTTTTATTTTTTTTATCTAATATGTTTTATTTCACATGTAAGTCCGCTATCTCACAGATTGGTATACAATCAACATTGTCTGCGTATAGTAAGAATGCGAGCAATTGAAGTACGCAACACCGCTACCGCGCTGCACCGACCCGTGAATGGGCGCCAATATAAATATAATATATTTCCGTAATAACAATAATAATATATTATACAATTTCTTCAAATGCTTGATAACTTTGTGGCATCATTATTAATTATATAATTGAAAATACACTTTGTATATACCACTTTACTTAAAATATATAAATATTTCTACATGTTTCGATAGCAATGCTATCATCTTCAGGAATAAATGAATACATTAATAATAGTATTCATTTATTCCTGAAGATGATAGCATTGCTATCGAAACATGTAGAAATATTTATATATTTTAAGTAAAGTGGTATATACAAAGTGTATTTTCAATTATATAATATATTATACGTTTCAAATCACGAAAAGACGCGCTTGAGGTAACACGTTTTCTCTTACTGAACCTGGTTTATGTTTATTCCTTACCGATCCGTGAGGGAGCGGGCAAAATCAAATAAAATAATACATACAGTATATTCGCTAGGGTTTCCTGTTCTGAGGCGGCCTGCACTTTTTTTTACTAATTATCCATTTGTCTTAATTTTTTTGCAGTGTTCCAGAGTGGTCGATACTTTCAGTATTACCCTGGAGAAAGTTGTTTGAAATGGAATCACCCGTGTTTTCTGACCAGATCTGAATAGCCAGATACTTTCCAAAGTTACTCTTACTTATCTCCTTCCCTTCCCACTGCTTTTAGCCTCACAACGTATCTTAAATAAGTATTCCACAGTTTCAAAATGAAACGGTTTTAAATTAATTTGTTTATATCCGTGACATTCACGCCACTCGTAAAACGTCTCATCGACTTCAAATACCACTAAGAAATCAGGTTTGTTCGAAAAAATTGGCACGTGGTATAAAAACACACCTTTATACCAACTAACTGATTAACAATCACTCCGTTTCTCCTCAGGGATAGGTAGAGAAGATGGTTTGTTATACAAATATAATATAAGGTTAAATTATCTAAATAGCTAAAGATTATAAAATTTTCGGGAAAAATATGATTTTCATGAAAACAAAAAATTAAAGCGAATTTTCAATTTTTTTCTCTGATCTAAGCACACCCTTAAAAATAAAATTATCCCTTTTTCTAACGTAAAAAGTCATGCATTTAAGGGATTAACAATTTTTTATTTATTTAATAATTAAATAAAAAAATCAAACTTTGCTTTAACCAATTTTTATTTTTAACACCGACTCGTTTCGGAAAATTCGTTCCACAATCAGGGCAAAATATACAAGAAACAAGTTATTTTTTTTCAACAATGGAATGATATGAACATAAATTTGTAGATGATATAAAGGTATGTTGTTGTTCTATGACACGATCATTTTAAGGGGTAAACCACTATATAATATATAATTATCAACATGTTTCGGAATTGAACCTTTTTTTCGTATTCAATCTATTGAAAATGACATCACAAAGAGATTTTGCATCTATTGAGTAAGTAATTAACTATACTAAGAGGGATGTTTTTACACCTATTTACAAAGATAAAATAGTTTACAAAATATAATAACTGATATATGTATCATTTTGTAATTTACATTGTTATTCTGTAAACATTTTTATGCTTACACCATATTTTGTATTTCACTTGCTTATTTACATAGCTAATAAAAAAATTAAAAATGGAAATAAAACGGTGTTTCTACATAACGCGACATATTGACGTTGGTAACAGGACAATTCGGCAAACTTTTGTAAAGTGAAAAGTCAGGGGAAAATTGAAGAGATGAAAATACTTTTTTAACCCTAGCTTTTTTCAGCTAGTTTTTTTCATGACTTGTACGACTTTTTAAACGTGTGCCAATTTATTACTATGCCGAATTGTCATGTAACCATTTACGTTACGCTAGTGTATGGAAAGGGACTCAACTGAAAGCATTGCCTACGAAGATGAAAATACTCGCTACGCTACTGATTTCATTACTCTAATAATAAATCTCAGCCTCTTAAACTATAATTCAAGCTGAGGCGCAGAATCTATTTCATCTGTAACGTGAAACGAGAGCCCTTCAACGTTCAAAATATTAAAAACGACTCTTTGTGTCTGTTACATTGAAAACATTCCTTTAGAATAATATCTCTAACTCTGGAGATAAAACCCGATAGAGCTGTGTTGTGGGAGGGTCCGTGTGCCGGAAGTAAGCTCAGTTTCTCCTTACTTCCTGGATGAAAAATTAAAAAAAATCGTAATTTTAATGTGTGTATAGCGTACTAGAATCACAAATGCCTCCCGCTGTCCGAAGCCAGTGGGACTATGGCATCCCCAATAAGAGAATGGTGTGAGACTGAAGGGAGGCTGCGATGATCAAGGAGATGGGGAGAAGAATGTTGGGAAGCACTTGGCTATTTAAATGTGGTCAACAAACCTTTTTGAGTCTCAACTACTGCAAATAAGACTCATCACTAATTGAGGAAGAGGAAGGATGGAAGCCATTTAAGAAACGTTTGAATTATTTTTTAACCATTTACTCTACACAAAAGGACTTGAGGGAAATTATTTTTCTTTCTATGAGGATGATGTGTTTTTAAGAACAGGAAGTTCTGTGAAGGAACAGGGTTGTAAGGGGTGGTTAGGAATCTAGGCGTCAGTCTTTTCAGGAGTAAACAAACGTATTAATCCATCCCTCCCACTGCAGTGTAAGACGAATGATATGTCGATAGAGTCTAGCCAGAGAAGTCAGACGCTTCCGCCACCAAGACCTAGACAAACCTTACACCATGAACCCAGCCACTCTTGCTAAGTCACCAAACTTGTGTTGGTTATCCAATGAATGGTTTCCGGTTCAGCGATACCCGTACCTATCGATTACTCGTTCAATTATCCCGCCCCACTTCTACGAATTATTTGTTCAGTGATATCTTAGATCTGCGTAAACTAAGTCTGAACTGAGCTAAATAAATATATAATAATAATTTATTTCTAGGCGCCTCCAAGGTTTTGCGTGGGGACATGAAATCGTAATCGTAGTAAGTACCTAAATATTTATGTCTACTATAAAGATAATTAATTAAACTAAAGTGATGGTTTATTTTACAGGAATTATTTTCTGTTCTTATAAATGAGTATTTCAAATAAATTACGTTGTTAACATATTTTGTTATGTCCGTTTTTTTTCTTCAATATTTGAAAGTTGAGTTGTCAAGGAAGTTGTTCACATGTTATATTAACAAGAGTTTATTTGTAGTGCCTCAAGCAGGGGTTATTTTTTTAATATTTTTTATTATACAATATTAATTACATACAATGGGAACTTGTACCCGCTTAGCCACTACAAGTGTCAGCAGGAGCTTAGTTCAACAATATTATATCATAAAACAATAAATAACAGTCATCATACAAATGTAGCCCGAAATTAGAACAATATAGATGCATGCATGTTGTGATCAATGTACAAAAATTGAAAAAAAATTTTTTTTAGAACATCATGACAGTTTTTTACTAGCGTCCAATTACATAATATCGATTTAAATAATATTATAAAAAATATCAGTATTAAACAAATTAAGAAAAAAGAAAATAAAAATACTTAAATATTTTTCAAGATACCCGCAGCTATCGAGGAGATATACAATCAAATAGACAATCATAATTGTTCAACAGACAATTTAAGAAAGAAAATATACTATATATTATTTTTAAATTAATTAATTGCGAAACAGCACAAATTAATTAAATAAAATTTACTTGAGAACGCCGGGATTGATTCGTTGTCGAGAGCCTCACCCCTCGACCCCTAGAGGGTTTTCGGTAATCTCTATATTTAAACTTTAAGGTTTGGGTAGGGTATTTTCAGTAACTTCTATAACGATGTTTTTGAAATAATAGTCAATTTTTTTTTTTGGTATTTTCTTAAGTCACTTTTGGCAGTACTTAATGTGGTTATTAATTCATTCAATTTGTTTCATACTAGACGCGCGCTTATAGTATTATTTTGCACGTAAAAATTCATGCTGTGATGATAAATAAAATAAAGAAAAAAAAATTACAAATACGTATGTACATATATAGTTTTTTATGGGAGTACATATTCCCAGTGATCTATGTGAAACACATTTATGGTGTTTTTGTAATGCTGTTTTTTGTTTTGTTTGTTGGACTGGTTCGTCGTCATGGAAACAACCATTGGATGGATTCCTGTTTTTAATCATGAAATTGATTTAGATGGTTTCCGGAATTCACATCAAAAATATTCATACATAATTGTTTGGTTGAATAAAAATATTAAATATTTGTTTTTTTAATTCCTGACCACAAAAAATATTTTCCAACTTATTCTCAACATAAAGCAAACTTTTTGTTTTTGTTTTGTTGATCGTTTTGTAGTAATTACTTCCCCCTACGAAATATTAAAAACAAATTGTAATAAAATTGATAAAGAAAGTATTCTTAAACTAGATTTAAAATCGCTGGATTTATTATTAGCCAGCATAATCCTAAAGCAGGATAGTTTATTAATTTGCTTTTAGCACAATGCGTGATTTCTCTTTTGTCACTTATTAAAAAAGAACTGTTATACTTAAGCCTCAATCACATGTAGCGATTTTATAATTGCTATGTTACCGCAGCAACTGATTGCCACCTATTTTATCCGCTAGTAGACAGTCACACGGAGCTACTGCAACCGCGAGTGAAATATTCTCCACATCGAATGATATATGAAACAAACCAAAAACATTCAACAACTAACGACTAGCGACCTATTATTAATATAGCAGCGACAAAATTGCGGGTATGGAAAGTGAATATTTGAAGATAGCGACGATGTAGATATTATTGATATCATTCAAATTGTGGAATGGGGGAAAGCAATGGATGGTAATATCGGGCTACACAGGCGGCAACAGGATGTAGATGTCGATTACATCGAAATATTAAATGAAAATGCAAGATGTGATTAAATCCACAATCTTCATTTTCTCGTTTTGGGTGAAATTCTTTCCACCTATTTTGTTTGTTGTCTATGTCGATTTCGTGTTAAGACTGATTGAAAGAACGCACGAAAGACAAACGTCAAAAATGTTTACTTTCGACTTCGCGGCATTAGCAAAAGTCAAGCTTTAACACTTTATTTGTAACATATACATTTTTAAACATAAAATGTTGGTATTTGTATTACAATATTCAAGACAAATAATATGTATTCATAATAAATAGAAAATTAACTCGTCTATGTTAATTTACCATTGAAAGTTTTTAATTTGATGTCATTTTATTGACTATGAACGTGTGGGGGTACAATTATATTTTCCATAGAAGTGGGCGAGTCCTTCATAGACAATTTAGGAAAATCAAATATAAAAAAATGTTTGGAGACAGTCAAATAGACCGAATACTTAACAAAACACTTGGTAGATCGGCGGCTCAGATTGATTATTCGAAAAGTTGGGAAGAACGGCTGTTATTCTTGTAACATAAAATTATATGTACGAGTATATATAAAATGCCATAATCTGCTGGCACCGAGCAGTTTAAAATATGGTCTGGTATCAGATTGAAAAAGTCAACACCTAAAAATGTTTTCCTTATGAGTACATGGACTAGGTAAACCTTCCTATAATTATTATATTTCTTCTTACAGAGAATTTTTTTGGAATTAATCTTTCGATAAACCATGAGTGAAAGCTGCACCAAAATATGTGACAAGCAAATTTACTTATTTTAATTCGTGATTATTTTATGAAAAGCTTCATTAAAGATGGGATTGATATCTTTCTTCGTGTTGATCGAAATCGTGCCGGAAATTTTAATTGATTTGTCCCACTTTTTTAAATGACTCGAGCAATCAAAGAACCCAAATAAAAGACGACTTCCGAAATTTTTTCGAAGGGTGCGGGACCTTAAGTAGGCTTTATTGTCAAACGTTTTCTTTATTTTTGTTTTAGATTTATCCACGCGGGAGAGGCAATGAGAAAAATAATTTCACTCGGGGCCTATGTCATCTTTAAGGACGCTTGCTGTGAAGAAGATCTTTTTGAGGAGAACATGGATCTTGGAAGAACGAGTCGCAGAGACGACCCGTCCTCAAATGACAAATATCACCGGTGCCGAAAGAATCAATGACGACAGTTCCTCCGAGCATCCCCCATTGAATACCGGAAGAACATAAACATCAGCCCCACCTGACGCCTGTGCTCTAAAGGTTGCAATCCGTTTGTTAAGAGATTCTATCAAACGGTCAAACAGAGGATCCCAAAAATAGCTGTTTGTACAAGGTCAGCAGTTGTGTACTATTAAATTATCTGCGGGCACTATGGGGTGCGCCCAGCTTCTGAGAGGCTAATTTGACTCTGGCTTATATAGATCTGATGGAAATAATATATATTAATAATTAGTCATTTACTTATTGCAGGTATGGTTTTTAGTAATTCATAATTCTTTTAGTAATTAATAAAAAAAATTGTTTAAATATTTAGTAACTAATATATAATTTGACGTTGCAACTAATTCATGTAAACAATTTTTTATTAGATTCTATTTAAAGGTTTTACATGTATTTGACTTTAGTAATAATTTCCAAGTACAAAACACAATTATAAGAACAGTAAGTAAGTATAGCATATTATTATAACAAAAGTACAAAGTCACAGTATTCACAGTCCTCCTCACTAGGGAGAACTGTTCTGAGGCGGCCTGCACTTTTTTTTACTAATTATCCATTTATCTTAATTTGATTTTATGTAGTGTGAATTCATAATCACTCAGATTTTTCAGCCATGTTTGGACTCTATTTTTAAATAAATATAATAATATAATAAATATATCTAACTTTTTTTATATGAATACCGCACAAGAGTCCCAAACTGCTCCCAACCGTTTGGAGCCAGCGAGACTATGGTATTTCAAATTGGGGAATGTTGTGAGGCTGAAGGTATTGGGGAGGGGAAGAAGAACGGGGAGAGGAAGGTGGGGAAAAGGGGAAATACCTGGCTATTCAGATCTGGTCACCAAATACGGCTAAATGCCATTTCAAGCAACGTTTCAATTCTGAATGGTGGTCTTTCACCAGGGCGATACTGAGAGTATCTTCCACTCTGGAACGTGCGCAAATATAATATACATTATTTTTAAATGAATTAATTGCGAAACAACACAAATTAATTAAATAAAAATTACTTGCGCACGCCGGGATTTGAACCCGCGACCTTCGGATTCGTAGTTGAGAGCCTTACCCCTCGACCATGGAGGCCGTCAAACTATCAAACCAACAATCGAATCTCTTATTTTATGTCTCCTAATCTTTTCTGCATTTGTACATCTCTGATCCATATGTTGTTATCAATAAATATTTTAATACATATCACGCTTTTACGCCCCCTTAATACACAACCTGAATAAATTTAGTCTGGCAGAGTGTTTAATTGCTAATAAATCCTTGCCCCTCAATCGCGGTTACCTATGGACCTTTGATTCGATAAACGTTATCGTTCGCTCATGAAGCTTTACGTTTTGACACGAACTATGGTCCAGTGTAGGAACCTGGAAAAAAATTGATTATCGACTGACAAAAAAACCTAATCTTGTTTTTTTATTCGCATGTGCAAAAAATGTGGGTTTGTGTATTCCTTGTTTTACCAAGTATCACACAAACATATCGATATTATTTTTTAAGGTGTTATAATATTGTAAAAAGCTTGAAGACATATTGTTTTAACACTTGATCTAAGGTAATTAACTTAACCGTAATAACACTTTTTACTTGGCTCCTTATTTTTACACCATTTGCACGTAGTTCCGCCCAGCAATACAACATTGAAAAAAATATATTTATATATCTGTTAATAATTTTAAGGTTATAAACATATTTAAAAAAAAAAAAAATTCTATTCAATTATATATATATTTGAAAAAATGTATAAAAATTTATGTGTATTGTATATATAGCAAAAATTTCTTTATTATACTTGTGTAATAGTTAGTGGCAATAAAAAAAAACATTTTTTTATAAATATTTGTTTATATATATTTACTAATATACATACATATACTTCTATCTCATTCTAAGTTTACAAATTAAACGAGTTTTTAATAAAAAATAATAACTGTATAAAACTTATAAGGTTGTAAAAGAAAATCAAATAAAATGAAACATTAAAACTTTTCTTGTTTATTTTAATATTTTTTCTGTTGTGAGAAAAAACTATATTCGTATAAATACATGGATATTGAAGATAAGTTAAATAAAATTAAAATAAAAAACATAGTTGAACCCTTTATATCAGTTAAGGCTGCTCTCTGGCGGTCCGGTGAGGAACGAACATTTCACTCGTTACTGCAGACACTGCACAGAAAAGTCAAGTTTGCTAAATTAAGGTAACGGTTTGCAACACAGTCCATTGTGGGACTTTTCTGCGCAGTGTCTCCAGTAGCGAGTGAAAAGTTCGTTCCTCAGCGGACCGTCAGAGAGCAGCCTAAAAATAACTTAATTTAACATAACGTGTTATTTATAATAACGTGTTAATTAAAAAAATATAAAGGAATACCTAGATTCAATAAACAGATTATCTGGGTGGTACATGGTTTAAATGATAGTATTACAAGTAAATCACGTCTTACATATCACGTAGTCTAGGCGCCCCCGTGGCTGCCGGCTCCGTCTTATAGTCGCTCCTGATTTATCTTGGAAATATTGGGAAGTTATTAATTTCCCAGTGTAAAAATACCATAAAATAACCGCAATAACTTTTAGGTTACATTTATAAAAATTACATAATTTTAGTGCTGTCGTTTCGAGCTTAAATCAAGTTTATAACAAAAACCCAAATATTTCAAATATTTTGAGTTGAAATCTGCTTCGTTCTTCCGAATTAACGCATCGGGCATCGGTCACATCTGGCGGTCGGTCGTCAACACATGTACTAGTGAAGTGCCAAAAGTTAATAGAAACGGCGATTTGGGCTATTCGGGCTACGGTGGTTGTAAAAAATATTGTATACAACCGGGAAGTGGGCTGCTGGGACCCCAACAAGGACACCGCCAGCTAGGGCGAGAACGAGCCTTTACCTTCGTCATTGAGATATTGGCCAAGTTCCTCAACAAGCACGACTTTGACCTGATCTGCCGGGTGCATCAGGTGGTAGAGGACGGGTATGAGTTCTTTGCCAAGAAGCAACTGGTACTGCGGGGAATTCGATAATGCAGGAGCAATGATGTTAGTGGACGTCACGCTGAAGTGCTCCTTCCGGATCCTGAAGCCGGCTGACAAGCGCATGGCGTACGTGCAGACCAACACCAACCGTCCCGTCATGCCGGCCAGGGGCGTCACCAAGACCAAGAAGATTTTGAGGGCCCTATGGATCAACCCCACCGGCCACCATCCTCCCCCGCCGCTCCACCCTTTTAAGGGTGTTCTGTGTTATTTATCCTAAAAAATATGGATAATAATTCTTTGTCTTAGCTTAAATACATTCTTGAATATAATGGAAACAATCACTCTATCATTTGTATTAGCGTCTTGCAATATATCGTAAGGAATAAATACAGTTACCTTTTTTTTCAGTTTAACATTAAATTTAGTTTTGATAATTTAACTGCATCTCTTTATATGGTCTATAAATAATGTGTAATGATAGCCTGGCCTAAAAAAGAAAAAAATAAAGAAAATAATAATAATAAATTCGTAGAATATAAGAATAGGAAGTAATATTTGTACAGCGCCCCTGAGGTGACTTCTCACAAAAGCGGCGCTATATAAATGGTCCGATTATTATTATTATTATTACAAATAGTGAAAGCTGACGAAATTATTAAAATGTTCAAAATCCGGTACATCCCCCCTTTCACACAGGCTGGCGCCATATTTGTACCCTGAGTGTAGAATTAGGGAGGGATGCTTCCCTTCCCGGCAGTAAGAGCTGCTCTGTGATTGATGGCTAATTATTTATCCGTAAGTCCTTCGAAGCCTTCTGCAAGGAAATCTTTATACATGGCAATGCGTTATACAAAGATATCCGTGATTTGGTGTCTAGATTGATCGATTCTGTTGGTGATTTTTCGACTGTCCAAAAAAATTTGCAGAACATTTCAATTGACAGCCTCCGTGGTCGACGGGTAAGGCTATCGACTACGAATCCGAAGGTCGCGGGCTCCAATCCCGGCGTACACAATTTTTTTTTTATTCAACTAATTTGTGTTGTTTCACAATTAATATATTTATAATAATATAAAGTGTATTTGCGCACGTTAGAGAGTGGAAGATACTTTTAGTATTGCCCTGGTGAAAGACCACCATTCAAAATTGAAATGTTGCTTGAAATATCTTTTGCCGTCTTTGGTAACCATAGCAGGGTATTTTCCAACCTTCCTTCCTCCCTTTCTCATTCCCCTCCCTAATACTTCCAGTCTCAAAACATTCCCCAATTGGGGATACCATAGTTTCAGTGGTTTCAGACGGTTGGGAGCAGTTGGGATTCTTGTTCGGTCTTTACGTAAAAAAAAAATAAAAAAGTCAAAAGATGACATAACTATATTTCAACTTTTTGTTGTTGTTTTTCTTCACGTCGCACTAGTATGAGAAAGTGAATAGTGTCACCAAATTCCGTAGAAATATGACAATATTTTAGCCATTTCTCCTCCAGCTCTTGCGGAGGAGAAATGGCTAAAAAAAATGCTTCCATTCTAGGGTTAAACATTCATTTTTACAATTTCTTCAAACGATTGGTATTCACTTTATTAATAAATTAATTAAAAAATATACTTTGTATTCAACAGTTTATACATATACATTGATATCTACGAGGTGAGTTCAAAAGAAAAGGTGAATTTTGAATTTTCGCGGGCTGTGTACATTCGATTATCGATTTTTTTTCTTGTTTGTACACATATGTTTATCATATGTTAACATTATTAGCCATTTTGCATCAGTGGTTTGTTTTTGACTACTGGAAAAGTTAGTCACGTTTTGATTTTTCTTCGATTTTTTAGTAAAAAATTTTTTGTAAAAAATCGAAAAACATCGATTTTTTTTTTTTTGAAGAAATGCTGATAAGGACATAGAAAACAAAGCAAATCTAAAATTTCACTTTAATCGGACTGATGATGCCCCAGAAAACGGGTATCAAGTTCCGACCAAAACTAGGAAATTCCTCCATAGGATTAACAATTATTAACAATTTTTTTCCAAAAAGAATAAAAATTTTTTTGAAGAAGAAATGCTGATGAGGACATAGAAAATAAAGCGAATCTAAAATTTCACTTCAATCAGACTGATGATGCTTCAGAAAACGAACCTAAATAAAAAATCGAAGAACACCCAACAACGTGACTAACCTTTCCAGTTGTCAAAAACAAACCACTGATTCAAAATGGCTGATAATGCTAACATATGATAAACATATGTGTACCAACATAACAAAAAAAATTGAGTATCGAATGTACACAGCCCGCGAAAATTCAAAATTCACCTTTTCTTTTGAACACACCTCGTATATATTTCGAAAGCGGTGCTTTCATCATCAGGAATACATGAGTAATATTATATTATTATTATATGAATACTAATTATATTTTTTAATTAATTTATTGATCATTTTTACATTTACCGCATTATTTTCTGAGCAGTGGCAATACCGACAGTAGAGCTGATCGCTGACAGACAGTTTCTCGGTGCATTTCTCTCTTTGTCAAGAGCCGAACAATATCTTGACATCAAATGTTATATTTTTGACAAGTAAGAAGTCCTCTGGAATATGCCTTATCAATTTTGAATCCTCAGTACAAAGTGTACATTGGTAGTACATTATAACTCATTCAAAGAAATTTATAAAATGCCTCACCTGCAAATTAATAATTTACAATCAATGTACCTTTCAATATTTGCAACAAAGGCGAACAGGAGCTGATTTATCAATTCTACGTAGAATTCTAAATAATAATATCGACTGTACCGAGCTTCTGTTTCTAATTACTTTCAGCATACCTTTGCGACGTACCCGCTATGCAGTACCGTTTCACACTCATAGTTACCATAGAAATGCAGTTGCAAATTTGCCAATCAACCATGCTCTTCATTCATTCAATAATATTTACCTTAACAACACTAACGTCGACATTTTTTTGGAATCGCTTGCCATACTTAAAAGGAGCGTTTTGACAATTATATAAACTGCTCAATGCGCATACATATGGCATCACTTCTATAATATGTAGATCACCACTTCTCCCACCTACAAACACACTCACACATTTACACGCACTTATACACTATACATGTCACCCGGTAAATACGTTTATAAATAAGACATTGCAAGGAAACATATCATAGGTACACACTATACAATTTTAATTTTTCGAAATTGTTTCTCACTGTAACCAATGTACTGTTTTGTTTCTATAATAAAAATAAATATATAAATCACAGCCCTGGTGGCAGCGATAAAATTATGATTTTAATAAATTCGTATGATGTTACAGCGACCATCAATAGTAAAATTATAATGGTGTCGAAACTTTTTTTTATAAATAGTTGTATTTACGGATCCTAAACAATATAATTCTTTAAAATAATTAAGAGCGTTACCAAAAACATTAAATTCAATGACATTAGCATTATTATAAAATAATTAAGAAAACACTTGAGGGGAAAACAACTTTCAATTGTGAGTATCTCACATTATCACAATTATTTTCAGTAAATCGGTTTTACCGGTAATAAATCATTTTAAACACGGTCCAAATTAAAAACGGGAGGGAGTAAATAAAATTATTTAAGCAAGTCGTCTTAATGTGGCCTAACCAAAATTGAAAAATGCTTTTAAACAGCAGTCACAATAATTAAAAACTAAAATACTTCGAGAACTTCAGAGGAACAGCTGCGGGGCCTGTTTTTTGATGAAAAAAAATATCGTTAGGTTTAAGTGAGTATTTTGGCCTCAAATCCAAAATTAAGTTATGTTTTGAACAGGCAGCGCAGCCGTTCCTCTTAATAATCAGTGATTTTGCATAACTTGAACAAATGATCAATTTGATCGGCCTATCTGGGTCACACGTGTAGAAACGTTTTATTCAAATTGTCGACATCGGTTTTCTTTCAAATCGTATAGACCATATTTCTAAAACTATTTGTTATTCTATTTAAACTATGATTATTCACTCAAACCTTCGAGGGTATCATTATAAAGTTCTATGTGGAGTATCTCGAAGCTTGTAACATACAACGCCTCATCAATCGATACTAATTAACCATCAATGCAAGTACTACTTCTATCGAAGAGGGGTAAACCTAATTAATATTTCCAACACAAACAGATTAAGTGCTACAACCGTCAAGTTAAATCATGTTGCAAATGCTAATTGCAGAGCTTCGTGTTAGGAAGTAGACAACTTGCTAATATGAAATCATGGGGCATTATTTGTTTTGAGTTTGCGATGTTTGTTTCATGCCGCTTTTAACCATTATGTACATGATTATAGTTCTCATTTTAACCGAATTATTATTATGTAGGTCGGAATTTAATTGTAAACATTTATAACATTTTTGAAATGAGTTTTTTTACACTTAACTTTTTTTCACAGTTCATTTTAAAGAAATGAGGCCAATCATCATCATTCAATTTTATTTATAATTTTGATTTTTTTATTTTATTTAACATAAAACATGTATCGGACGTCGCCGCCTCTCCCGGGATGTTTTAACGCGGCACATTTGTTAAATGTAAAATATTGTTATTTGTATGTAATGGGCGGTCTGTGTTTTCACAGACCGCTCAGACTTGAATGACTGAATAAAAACGTTAGAGCAGTACGGCTAGTGGGAAGAAGACAGACTTGTCAGGCATTCACACGTCGCGGTAGGTCTGCGCGTTGCGGACTGCCTTAAGTGGCCTGCGAAAGCCACTTCAGTTAGTTAGCATTCGACCGCCAGCCTGACAAGTACTTCTACCTCCACCGCCCGCTCTGCCTTCTGATCTACCCACCTTGTTTTATTCTGACTACCGCCTACCTTGGCCCCCCATCGGACTACTGCCTCGGACTGGACCCAAATAAGCAACGTCACACGGACAAGGCCCGCAAAAAACGTCAATAAGGATCTTGTCGCTAGTACCATTACTCCTTGCAGAGGGAACGATAGGAGTGCTACCTCCCCTCCCAGCCCCGCTCCGTAGATTAGGATCAGCCGCCTCATACAGTTCGTTTGTGTGCCAGATTACGTCTGGTACAATACATATAACGCATGCTTTAAATTTCAGAAATATAAAAAGAAAATCGCCTATCCATATAATTATCTTCCTTACAAGTGTTAAATTTGAAATAAAAAAAGTTTAAGCATGAAATTATGTTAACGTATGACGTAGACTCATCTTCTTTCGGAAAGTACCACTAATTTATGAACACAGTTTGCTTAAAGTAAAACATAATATGCACTTGGACCATTGTAGTTTTGTTAAACTCATTTTGATTTTCGTATGAGTCATCTTTGTGTTGCATCATAAAACCTTTTAAACGATCGTAGCGTCATTACCGTTTGTCTGCTTTTAAATGTCATGTTATTTGTTTAAATCATTTAATTTTAATTTAGCAGGTGGCGGCACTCTCATAGTAAATCATCAGTGCAGAAAAAGCAGCGAAAAATAGAACATTCACCTAAAATGCAAGTCATGTTTCGTACCCTTTTATAGGTTTAATTATAAAACTCCATAGATTACGTCAAACCTACTTCTCAAACATTCTTCCTTATTTTTCTCACAAAATTATCAGTAATAACAGTCGTCACTAACTTACTGTAAATAATAATTATAATATTTGGATGATTTTATGAAAAATCACCTCAAGGGCGCTGTTTAAATGTTTTTTTTTTAAATGACTATTTGTGGCTAACAAATTGTATTCACCAGTTCATTGATCTTAATACCAAACTACATGAACAATGCATTTGACCCATGAACGTGATGTCGCGTTAAAATATATAGGTTGTTAATTATATGTACAGGCAGATAATATTATACAGGACCATACTTATCTGGCAGGTCACTTGAGATAAACACTGTTGATTAACGAAATTTATATACGGTTCTGCACGTAGAGGACATGATATTGCAAAAAACATATTATTGGAGATATATATATTATTTAATCCTGGCATTTATTTTTAAAATTTTTGATGTTCTAAGTAAATTTTAAGAAAAGAAAAGCATATTTTGTAATGGGTGGTACAGTACAGGGATTTGATTAGAATTTATCTTCCTAAATGTGATTCGTTCCTCAATAAGAAAATCGGATTTAACGCTTGCCTTCGAGTCGGTTAAGCTGGCACTTTTTTCAGTCTTAGAGATTAGTACCGTTTTTGACACGATTGACCACAATTTTCTTATTACACGGTTAGAAGATCTATTTTGAATCTATCAGTGAATTAAACTTATACATGCGCCTACAAAGAAATAAATAAATTCACGTTTTTTTCCCTAAGCGTTGAATCATGCCTATTCAATATAGGCCTTATCGCAAGGCATATTTTATATGAAAATACAATTGTTTACCTATATGCATATCCTGGAAGCGGTGGTTTCTTAAATTGACTATAATCGAACTGCAAATACAACAAAACTTCCTCCCGAGATTGAGCTAGCGCGATTGCCATAAGTATTGTGTGATTAATTAGTAATGTTGAGTAAATTCAATAGATAAAAATCTATAATTTAATTTTAGACCGGATCGGACTGATTCGCTGTGTAACATCAAATAAACTCAAAAATGAAAAAAAGATCGCCAAATAAAATACGCCTACCAATATAGTACGGGCTTTATATTGGGGGGTTGAAGATAAAATAATATCTGATAAAAAATATTCTCGTTCGAAAGAAAATTTATGATTTAGCTACATCTGAATGAATGGTTACATCTGTTCGAAGGACTAAAGGGCAAATCATTTCTTTGAATGGAAATTATTCAAATTTCTTACGGTTTATTTACAGTCTAGACTCTAGACTTTAGACTAAGTCGAAAATGATCTCAGTCTGACTTTTATATAATATTTTTAACATTTTGAAAAACTAACTTAGGAAAGAACAATTTAATTATTATGAAAAATTATACATTCATCTACAATTTATATTAGATTTATTTGTAAACATAGCATTCTGTGAATATAATGGAACCTTTTAATTCTTTTTATATTTTTTGGTATATAATACCATGTTGCGCTTCCTCTTTTGGTTGCTAATGTTTCGGACAGCGTTACAATGTCCATCAACAGGGTAGATGTCTAGATTTTGGTGTAAAGGTTATTCAATTTATAAAAAAAAAGCTGCGCTTTTTTATCCCAAGTTCATAATGTTGCTTGCAGAATTGCCAGGCTAATAAAGACATAAAGCCTTAAGCTTGAACAATGACTAAAATCCAAGACTTCCCGAGGTCTACAAAAGCCAATTTTCCTCTTGAAACATATGGAGTTTATATACTCAGCTGCTCGGGATGTGACAAGGTGTATGTAGGTCAGACCGGACGAACCATCTCCAAAGGGATCTCAAAACACTTTCGAGCGTTTAAAACTACGTACAAACAACCAAGGAAACTAGTAATCAATTCAATGATTATTTAGGATACCTTATAAGTAATTAATTTTCTTTTATCTACTTATCGTGTTTTAAGAGCATTGTTAAACTGCCCTAAAATAAATATGGTTCTATGTCAAACTAGTTATCGGTGTTCTCAATTATTGTATGGTGTATTCATTAAAATATTTTAAATGAAAATATAACAATAACTTTGTTAATAACCATGAGAATTTTATTAGGACCGACCAGTTTCGTTTATCACAAGCATCATTGGGGTACAAAATTATAATGTAAGTTTAATTTTGTATACTGAATTGTTTTAAAAGAATTAAAATAAATAAATATATTTTTAATTTATTTATTTATTTACTCATTTATTTCAAAATAACTAACAACTCACCGTGTACAGGACAATGTATGAAGCATCTGCTCGCAAACTATTTCCTTGCTCACTTTTAGCTTACTAAGAAATCCCCCAAGACAAACATATTTACAGGTTGATAATATCTACCCTTACGGGAAGGTCAGACTGACCTGAGTATAAACTAAAAACTTGAGGGTGGAAACTATTTCACCCCTTAGGCAGGAGATGATCCTAGCCCCTTGTCCAAACTTTAATCCGTTTACCTTATGGACGCAACTAACAGTATCAAACTTCGTACAAACAAACTAGGGAGGAATTAGCCCTCCATAAGTATGCTAGCTCGTGGAAGATGAGGTTCTTGTGCTCGACTTTGAAATTTGTGAAACGTGGAAATAAAGCACATAAAGCTTTCTAACATAGAAGAACATTTGGTCTGGAGGACTTGGTGGTCTGCTATAACTACGAGCTTTTCAAATAGTTTGTAGGACCGTCAGTAAGAAGATTTATATTACTGAGATGGCTCCGCTGAGATGGAAGATAGCCAAACGAGATTAGTAGGAATGAATTAAGGTAGCTGGACGGTGTGGAGATGAACCGCAGTTTCAGGTTCAAGTAATTAGAGAAAGGAAGCAAGGGACCGACAAAATTGGAGGGCTGACTTTCTCATTCTTCTTTATCGTAACGTCAAAAATAATGATCTTATCATAAAGATTTTATCACAGCACAAAATTGAGCAATTATACATTAAGAGGAACGGCTGCGCGGCCCGTTTCATAAAAAACTTTATTTTGAATTTTAGGCCAAAATACTCGCATAAAGCTAATGATCTTTTTTTTCATCACAAAATATAGTAAATATCTAGTACAGATTAGAAATCATTTATTTATTTTTGTTTTACAATACGAAATATAGGCCGATAAAGGGATTGATTTTTCGCGATTTTAGAGGCACCTTTAACAATTATTTGGGGGCTAACGGTGATCTAAAAAGTTTTACCCCGTCTACTTTGAAAATATAATTAAATATAAAATTAAAATAAATTAAAAAAGAATAAAATAAGCATTATGGTGGTCTTTAAATAAATTAAAAACGACTAATTTACGTTTGTACACATATTTGTGTTACATAATTTAAAATATCGACTCGGAAATTTTTTTTTTTTTAAATGTTTTTTTTTAAATATTTTTATTTACATAGCATATACGATAATTAAAAAAAAACAACAAACCCGCAAATAATTTTAAATTTAAACATAAAATTTCCAAGTTGACCCAAAAATTATGAAAATAGAAATTTTTTTATGGCCTATACTTCATGATTTAAAACAAAAATAATTAAAATACTTCTCATACACGAGATATGCATCAAAGAATACTATTTCATAGCTTTTCCTCCGTGGTTGAATGGTAACAATCCTCGGCTACGAATCCGCAAGTTGCGGGTTCCTGGTGTGCGCAAGTAAATTTTATTTGATTAGATGGTGTTATTTCAAAATTTATTAATTAAAAATAATACATAGTATATTTGCGCAGGTTCCAGAGTGGAAGATACTCTCAGTATCGCCCCCTATCCATTCAGAATTGAAACGTTTCTTGAAATGGCTTTTAGCCGTGTTTGGTGAGCAGATCTGAAAAGCCAGGTACTTACCCACCTTCCTCTTCCCCTCCTCCTTCCACTCTCCAATACCTTCAGCCTCACAAATTTCTCCAATTGGGGATGCCATGGTCTCACTGGTTCCAGACGGTTGGGAGCAGTTATATAAAAAAAAATAAAAAAAGTACTCATAAAAAAATACAATAGGTAAAGATAATGGGAATCCCGGACCCGAAAAATGTGAATACTGAAATCAATACATTGTAGAATCGAGATTTCCCAAAGACTACTGAAGAACGACGAAATATTTTTCGAATATGATATATATATTTTTTTTATAAAAAAAATGTTTTGTTCATAATTAATTTCCGCATTCTTCACACGTTCTTGATAAATCCCGATACTGCAATGTATCCATTCAATACGTTACATAAAATTGATTCATTTTCCATCATCATGCATAACCTATCTACGAATATAATACGAACCCAGCTGTTCCGGATGCAAGCGTAACTGAAATTGGGTCATCCGTCCGACTGTGGAGCATCCTCGTCAATTATTGCGTAATAAGTACGTCTGATTTAACGTGTATTTATAAACAATTTGTCAACTCGATTACGGAGCCGTCCCCCGTAAACACGTGATTAAATCAAACCTACAGCACGTCTGACTTCGGTGCAGAAATGCGATTAATAATTTTACTCGTCCGGAGATCAAAAGACGGATATTTTATGCAGAACGTTCATAATATTAGCTGGGGAATAATCATGTAATTTATGTAACACTTTGGATCATTCATTGAATAAATATCGATATATTTAATCCGATACAAAAGATGCATAGATCTAAGTGCAAGTGTGCTCCACTGTTGAATTCGGTAGCCACCTCTGGTATACCTGAAAAAAAACTTTGACATATACAGAAATGGGGGGTCCATTTGATGGATTCCTCTATCTTAGGGTTTTTTATCCAGTTAAGATCTTTTCCCTTAAAAATACACGTAATGTAAAATAAACTCAGTCAAGTAAATACAACCATCAGATGGTAATAGTAATAAGGCCAAAGAGCCGCAATACTAGTCAGCTAGATCATGAGGGGTATTGCAAAGCACTAGTTAGTTAGAGGATTACGAAAGAAACCATAAAATCAAAAAAAATCAAAAATCTATCTTAAGCGAACGGATTGAAATGATTAGAGCACAGGCGTTAAGTAGGAATGCTGTCCTTATTCTACCGATATTTTAATGTAAAGTGCTTTTAAGAACTAACGTAATTAAGAAACATTATGCCATATCATTCTAATAGGTTGTTTCTACGACTCGTTCTTGAGTTCAACAGCCCCACGTTGAAACAATTTGCTGGCCTCTGTATTTCTTCACTCCCATAACATGGATCTTATAAAGACCCATTTTCACTCCTTCCTCTCCTCAAAAAGATTCTCCATAAAGCATCTTCAAAGATGACAGAGGTCCTGATAAAAAATATTTTTGTCAAAGCCTTCAGTGTGGAGTTAACGTAAAAAAAAAATATTTAACGTCTCCCCAAATCAAAATTCTTGTTTAAATTTAATAAAACAAAAAATTTAACATAAATACATTATCCTATCGTTTTCCACGTTATAATTTCTATTTAATATTCACCAAACACCTATCATTTAACATCCCAATTCATTCGGCTCTCGAAGGAAGCCGAAAAATGTCAAATATATCATTATAACTGCTTGCTTTCTTTGATGTTGTAAAGTGGTGACAAAAGAAAATATTATTCTCAGGTGTATGGAAAAATTACCCAACATCCTAGGAATATACGGAAAAATCAAGTAAATCATACCCTTAGTCAGTTCACAACAGTGTAGCAAAATTTATATTGACTTTATAATTCCGTTGATTCCATTTAATGACTCCAAAAAATGCTGAACGTCAATCAAAAACATAGGTCGAATTCTCCTGACCCCTTTCTTCAAATTACTTTTTTTCTGTATTCTTCACCTCACAACGATCTCCTGTGAGAGGTGTGTGCCAAAGTCTTTCCATCTCAGAAATTTGGATATTCGAAAGAAAAATATTTAAACCTCGCCATCGCTGACGTTTTAAAATCAAATAAATAAGTTTCTTTCGGCCGCAACTTTTGAATATTATTTATTTCCAGCATATCGAAAAATATTGAAGGCGCCATACTTAAGCAAATATTTATCTTAAAATAATACAGAGTGACATCTACATCCGCTCGACGAACGTTAAGGATTATATTTACATCAGAAGATTATGAAAGTAAAATGGGTCGTCTTAAAATATTTTCGCGCTGGTTAGCGGTTATGAATAATGTATTAAAAACTTGAGAAAGGTGACCTATGATAAAGAATACTCGAGATAAGTCTTTTTAGTATAAAATATTACTCGTAGACAGTTGTATCCCTCTAATCGAGACGCTTTGGTGATGTAAAAATGTTTCAATTCAAATTATCGGATAATAAAATGACGGTGAAAGTTTTAATTGTCTAAAAATAAGACGACACGACGCGACAGCAATATTTTGTTATCTTATAAAAAACAGTTACCCTTCATTGAAAAGACAATGTCAATTTTAACCCTCTATTATAATGGCGATAATAGTTCTTATTCTAAAACAAACGATGATATATGTTTTACTTTCTAATATAACGACGATGACAGTTTTTACCCTTTGTTCAAACGATGATGTCAGTTTTTACTTTTTATTATGACGACAATGTCAGTTTTCACTCCCTATCAAAATGACAACGTCAATTTTTACTATATTAATTGTTTTTGTGTTTAATTCGTAGAACTCCAATTAATTTTCATTTAAATTTAATGTAAATCAAATTCAATAATGTTATTATTAAGTTCTGCAAGTATTTTTAGTTTTTATTATTGTGTCAGCTGTTTCGGCGTTTCAGGCCATTTTCAAACTGTGGTTAACCCACATTGTGACGACTTATTTATATGATTCAATTTACTCCCACTCCTTTTAAATGTGGACGGGTAATGATTTATTATCGGTAAAACCGATTTAGTTAGAAAACAATTAAAATTCTATTCAATTTATTTTTTATAACTTGTTGAAGTCGGTAAACCTCATTGTAATATTTAATCATTGAAGAAGATAATATTAACACATCCCAAAATGAACCACGAAACCGAAAAAACCACAGAAACTTCATAAGGATATGGGATTTATAAAAATGGAGAATAATATTAACAGTCACAACAACTGCTATTTAGTTTTGGTAACTAAACAAAGCTAGCGGAGGTAAAAGAAAAAAATCACGTAAAAAATGAATAAAAAATCACACAATAGAGTCCATTGAATCATCTACTTCTTCATAAACCAACGGATGGCATCCTTAGTATATTCTGAAGCTATTTATCGTTGTGAAAAAAAAATTCTTTTTATTTTTTCTTTGAATACAAAAAAGGCTGTTTGATAAACCAGATACTCAAAGTATTACTACGTTATTACCCGATAATCTGAATAGAAACGATCAAAAAACAAAAAATGACACAAATACTAGTAGATGTAAATGTATTTCTTAACGTAATGTTTACCAATAGGTAGCTCTCACATACGTCACTGTGTATGTGAAAGCTACATATGCTAGTAAAAAGGCAACTTTATATCAATTTATATGGAAGTAATGCAATTATATATTACCTATTTGGTCGCCTTTGTATAAAATATACTCTACTGACATGGGATGGGTTCAGCACAAATTTCTTAGTTACAGAAATTTTAAGCTCAAAATTCAGATCGAAAACTTCAATTATATATGTTTGATGGATCGATTGCATCTGATTACGGTGTCTAACAGGAGAATTATTTCAGAACTAGTCGTATTATATAGAATCATTACCACCTAATTGACAGCACTGCCATTGTCACCACTATTAAATTACATGTACCGACGAGAAACACAAGATAAATTGTAACATTTTTCTGCAACACGTGCACAACCAACTATCAGTCACACTCATTAACCAATGGAATGCATGATCTGGGCAACAGCTTTGGAGGTATTGTTGATATATCTACTTTTTTATATGAATACCGGACAAGAGTCCCAACTGCTCCCAACCGTCTGTACGCAGTGAGACTATGGCATCCCCAATTGGAGAATGTTGAGAGGCTGAAGGTATTGGGGAGGGGAAGGAGAAGGGAAAGAGGACGACGAGTAAATACCTGGCTATTCAGATCTGGTCACCAAACACGGCTAAAAGCCATTTCAAGCAACGTTTCAATTCTGAATGGTGGTCTTTCACCAGGGCGATACTGAGAGTATCTTCCACTCTGGAATGTGGGCAAGTATACTATAATATATATTAATTGAATTAATTGTGAAACAGTACAAATGAATTTAATAACATTTACTTGCGCACGCCGGGATTTGAACCCGCGACCTTCGGATTCGTAGTTGAGAGCCTTATCCCTTGACCATGGAGGCCCTGACTGACTCCATTTATAAAGTAAAGCGTCATCTATACCAGCACTTTGATGAATCTTACAATCAATTATTGTAGCGTGGATAATGTAGCTTTAATGGTTTGTGTTATAATATTGTTTTAGTTTTCTATTTTATTTTTTTATTTATTTATTCACGCCTAGA
>JAHDVE020005816.1:0-34612 GCA_022606495.2 Halesus radiatus | reverse complement strand
TTCAAGCACTTTATTTTTGCAATTACGATTTTTTCCGCGGCTGTTGCATAAAAAGGTAAGTATATATTAATTTATTTGAAACGTTTTCAGGGATTTATTCAACCGCGAAGTACTTCTTCGTGAATGCTTCATACTTGTTCCCGGTATTACTTTCACGTAAGCAGGTACTGCATTCAGTGTTGCATCCGAAAAAATTCCATTTGTATTTAAAAAAATACTTCCTTGGGTAGATACCTAGTTTTATTCATTTTAATGGGAATGGCTGCGCGAAATGTTTCATACAAAACACAGTTTTGGATTTGAGGCCAAAATACCAACCTAAACCTGATGATATTTATTTTCATCAAAAAGTATAGCAAATATCTAGTACGCATCATAAGTTTTTTTTTAAATTTACTTTCTTTTGAATTTACGAAATAAAGGCAATTAAATTAATCGAATTTTGCGATTTCAGAAGCAAATTTACCAATTATTTGGGGGCTAATTAATTGAAAAAAAAAAGTTTACCCCGTCGACTATGAAAATATAAAGAAATATATATTTTTTTAAATGTGTCAAATAAGCATTATGATGGACTTAAATTTAGATTTAAAACGACCGATTTACGGTGGAGCACAAATTTGCCGTACTAATATCGATCCGAAAAAAAAAAAAAAATTTTCATGTAATCATATTTACTATGTAAATAAAGCAATAATTTATTTTTTACTATAAACCCGCAAATAATTCTCAAAGTTGCGTCTAAAATCATGAAAAATTGATTACTTTGATGGCCTGTATTTCGTAATTTAAAATAAAATTAAATGAAATGCTTCTAATCCGTACTAGATATTTACTATAACTTTAAGTTAAAAATATATCATTCCGTTTGGGTGAGTATTTCGACCTCGAATACAAAATTAAGTTTTGCTTAAAGTTTTTTCAAGGTCTCGCAGCCGTTCCTCGCAATGTTCTGAATTTTTACAGATTATTCACATGCGAATGTCAACAAATCGCTTATAAAAAATCACAATCGAAAGATACATTTCACAAAATCATACCTACATAATAGATGAATAATACAAAAGAAGGAACAGAGAGAATTCAAGCAAAAACGAAGATATTTAGAAAAAACAAAAGTGTAAAAAGTTGAAGAATTAGCAACATTGTATCAAACATCTAAGCAGTAATAGAGAGCAAAAACTTTATTTAAGGGCTAAAATACGCAATAATACGTATTTTTAATGCGTTCATATGATAATCAGAGATATGTGTTATGGCGTAAACCACAAATATATATATATATATATTTATTTTTTACAGTAACTCCACACAGGAGGCTCTGAGGGAAATAATTATGTACTATGTCATCTTTGGGGATGCTGTGTGGAGGGTCTTTTATAGGGTACAAATGAGTGAACTCGGGTCTTGAAGAGACCCATATTGTGGGAGGGAGGAAACACAGAGGCCGGCAGATCATTCCACAGCCGAGCTGTTGAACACAAGAACGAGTCGTAGAAGCGACACGTTCTCATGTTGTCAACCGTACGCAAATTTTGGGCACGCGTTTGGCGTGTTTCCCGGCTATACACCGGTGCCGAAGGGATCAATGACGCTAGTTCCTCAGAGCATCTTCCATTAAAATAGCGGTAGAACAAGAACAGCATTCCCACCTGACGTCTGTGCTCCAAAGATTGTAGTCAGTTTGTTAAGATAGGCGAATCTATCAAACGGACCGCCCGTTTCTGCACAGAGTCAAGGGTTTTTTTTCATATATTTCGGGGCTCCCAACCAGAGGTGGCTGCCAAATTCTACAGTGGGACGCACTTGTGATTTGTACAGGGTCAGCAGTTGTGTACTATTACAGTATCTGCTGGCTCTGTACAATACGCTCAGCTTCTGAGAGGCGAGCATTATATAGCATCTGGCATCGATGGAGATATATATATATATATATATTTTATATTTAAAGACATACAACAATGTTGCACTCCCACGAGTTATCAATTCAACTCATTTTGGGACTCTTCATTTTTGCTACATAATATTAAGTTTAACAAAGTTTTCAAGGCAAGTTTGTAAATGAAAATATAAAAAATAAAATAAATATATATGTAAACAACAGTAAAACAATATAAATAAATGTACAGGCTCGAAACATACACAAACCATAGAAATACGCGACAATGTTTTACAATAGAGAAATATACCTACAACAGAATCTGCAAAGCTTAGAGAGACGACGTCTATCACAACAGAGTTGGTATCTATGATCAATGGTTTTCCAAAGAGAATTTTTGAAAATAAAATCTCAGGACATCATTCCGAGATTTGTCTGAATAGCGCACATGTCTCAATTCTCCAGACATAGTTGGTGTAAGCAATGTATTCCAATGATTTCAGTCCGTATTTTGTAGAGTGTATTTTTGATATGTGAAGCGAAGCACAATGTTCGTTTCGTACATTTGACATTTATCGTTTCTCGATGACTGAAAAAAACAAGACAAAACGTAGCTTATAATTACTAAAATAAGTTGGGTTCTCTCCAGCTCTATTAAAAACATACAATAAACATGTTTTGACATTCGAAAACGGAAATACATATTTGTCATTCAATAATAGAAACGCGTAAAAAAGATCGTGAACTAATATTGACATTTGACATTTCGATGACATTTGTTCACCCTGTTGACACTTTTTTATAATTAGTTTTAAGCTGAGGAGAATTTTATTAAACAAAATTCGATATCCTAAATTGATCGTAAATTTGATCGAGAATTTCGTTGGGAAGAGCATATTTGTGCATTTGAACAGTGTTGAGGCAAATTTTCGGCTCAGCCGTTACTCAGTAAGGTTGGGAAGAACGGCCTTTACTATTTCCAGATTTGTTTTACTTTCATAAACCCCAATATATTCATAAAAAACAAAAGACATTTATTTCATAAATAAGAGAGCTAAGGAAGATTATGATTGAAGATTCAATATTATATACGTATTTTAAAAATAAAGAAAAAAGTGTTCCTTGATTCGAGCTGCATCCCTGAGTTTCGTCGTCGGTTCATAAAGCTGAGTGATACGTAACTCAATCTTATCAATATTAATAAATGATATTATCTTTTTTTTAGTCCTCAATTTTAAACTCATTTTTTCCTCATAGCACCAACCAGTACCCATCAAACACGTACATAATCTCTTTATACTTCATTATTATACTTTTTTCTATGTATATTATCATACCATGTCAATACTAACTTTTTTCTCCTCTATTTTGTATAATGGCACTTAATATCATATGAACTAAACTTGTCAATTTGACTGTCCTAAAACGGGATTTGTTCCCAGTTAAATAAATAAATAAATAAATATTATTATTAGTATTTCGCAGGAGAAGAACCTCCAACATGTTTGTAATACTATCGACTGGCCGATAAGAGACGGATGATTCTAAAACTCCTATGACATTATCTCTATCCAACTTTGAGGTTTGCCATTCATGCTCAATGGCATGAATTTATTTCGCCTAAGAAGAAAACGGTATGCCTCTTTTGTATTCGCTCATTGACTTCGCATAAGACACTTTAATACAATTTGTATTTTATATCCAAAGTGCGTCAGCATGTAACTCGTTGGATACAAAAATTTGCTGAGACCAGTTCCTCGTGTGAATGGATATTTTGGCAATCCGGCCACAGACGATAAAAAGGTGGCCCATGCCTGGCGAAAACAATTTGAAATAAGAATGTTTTTTACGTCATCTAAAAGCAAATGTGTAGGTACTTGGATAATTTATTTTCAGAAGCAAAAAATATTCCTAACATCAAGCTAATAACAACTGATCTTCTCAATTTGGCATTGTTCGGGATTAATTATTGATCCCGTTAAAGGTAATTAATCGTAACAGCCAAAGGGGCTGGTTATACAATATTGTACACGGATATAACTTACAAATAGGCTCCCGGCCAAAGTGTTTCCCGATCCATTTCGCGCAGCATTCGAAGGTAGGTATTCAATAGCTATTTTAATGGATCATAAATAGGGTTCAACAAAGAATGTGGATAGCCATAAATAAACCTTTACAAAAGTTTTGTACACGTTCCGACTGTAACTTACTGATGTCGCTATAGTTAGAAGTTGCACAAGTCGTGGGCCTTCGCCGCTTCTTACTTGTTTCTCAGGGTAACCACAAATTAATATAATATACCATAAGACTTACCCACATATATATTTAATTCGGTTGATTAATTTTTGGGAGTAGTAATCAATCCTGTAGAACTTCCTCGTTCTTCGATCAACGTTTCGGATAGCCTTACAGTGTCCATCAACAGGGTAGATGGGGAGACTGCGAGGTTGTCTGAATCGTTGGGTTGGCTTAAAATGAGGAGGTAGGACAACATGGCTTGACACCCCAAAAATCAATTAGTTTAACGACGTACCGCTAAGAGTTTATTTCCGCGATATTTACTCTCCTTCTTTCTAATAAGTAATGAGTCTCAACTGGCCAGAGCCAGTGTCCCTATGACGTCCTTAATTTGGGTATTCTGAGACTAGAGGCAGTGGGAGGAGATGGGAAGGAGGGAGATTAGAAAGTATCTTGTTATCAAATCTGGTCACTTAACATGGCTAAAGCCATTTAGAGCAACGTTTCGATTCTAAACAATAGTAAATTGAATATTTTTGTATTTAATTCGTAGAACTCCATTTATTTATTTATTTTTAATTTAATGTAAATCGAATTCAATAATCATCAGAAATTAGAAATTAAAAAACAAACAAATATAACATTAATTAATAAAGTAAAGACAATTATATATTCACCACTTATCAGTATGTTCACATTATCAAAACAATATAAAACATTTAAATAAATCAATTAAGAAAACATTATCATTTAAATATGGGAAAACAAATTATAAATTTAAAAACCTCACAGAATAGATAAGTTCAATTATTTTCTACCTAAATCGGATTTACTGATAATAAATCATTTTTAAAAACCTGTACAAATTAGAATTGGGTGGGAGTAAATAAAATCATACAAATAAGTCGTCACAGTTTGAAAATGGTCTCGAACCCCGAAACAGCTGTCACAATAATAAAATCTAAAAATACTTAATAATTACATTATTAAATTTGATTTACATTAAATTTATTAAAAAAAACTAAACGATAGTATTTCGCTAGGGCTACTGGCACTGTACACAAAAAAATTTACTAAATGATATATGAATTTTTCTGTTTCATATGAAAAAAATATATTTATTCTATTATAATCGATTTTGTCGAATTTCTGAGGTTTATTGTCGGGAATTAAATTTCCCGGGCTTCATATAAATAATGGCATTTCCGGAAAAGAAGCCCTGCATCTAAATGTAGTTTCATTACAAAGCGCCAGGAGTTAACCCCGGAATCTTGGACTAAACCAACTTTCAGATATTTAGAGTTCTTAGCGATCCTACAACAGTTACTACAGTCCTGTACTCCGGCCTCCAGCCTCCAGCCTCCAGCCTCCTGCCTCCACCTCCAGCCTATGCCTCCCACAGCCAGTCCGGTCCGCTGAGCTCTCGTAATTCGTAACTCGTAATAGAGAAAGAATGAAACAGAGCAAACAGTTTTAGGATTTAGGATTAGAAAAGCTTTCGGTAAAGGGAGAAGACCACGAAATAAACGAAAATCACTCTTTTAGTGGACTCTCTTTTCGGTTTGAGCGTGAATGGGAAACCCGTAGGTAGGTACCTACCGATCTGATAAAATATTAAAAAAAACTTTTTTTTCTTTTTTGAGAAGCGCGTACAGTTATTACAAGTGTTATTTACATTTTACAATAGAAAAAATACAATGCAAAGAGTCCCGTAAAACTATTTTTTGTAGTTTGTCTTGCTTAAAACATAAATGTTTCTCAACAATCTTACTCAAAAATGTTTCTCCAAAAATATATTAATAAATAAAATAATAACATAAACGACAACAATAAAACATACATAAAATAATATTTCCTTATTATCTAATACAAATAACTTCTTTCAGCTAGGCAAGTTTTCAATATATTTATTAATTCTTTTTTTTTTCTTTATTTCAGCGGGAAACATATTCATATAGCTAGGAATCATGTGATCTAAATTTCTTTGTCCATATTTGTTTGTATGCTTAGGAGCCAATAATAAAATTGAGACGAGTATTGTAAGTGTGCTCTAGTCTATTTGTATTATATATAGGGTTATTAATGTGCTGAAATTTAATTTTGTACCACAGAATTGATCTAACTGAAAAAATTTTAAGACTCTGATAAAAGTATGGAATATTATGTCTTTGTTCGTATAAACTTTTATGAGCTAATAATTTAACCAATGAATTTTGCACTGATTGAACATGATTGATGTTTGTATTACAGGAAAGTCCCCAGGCTGTAATTCCATATCACGTTATGGGTTATAACGAATAGTATCTACTGAATGCCGCACAAAAAAGAACAAGAAGTGATAGATAATACAACATAGTTAATGTATATTATTCTAGTAGTAACATTCTATTGTGAGAAAAAAAGAACGATTAATAAAATAACCATCACATGGCTAAAACGAGAGAATCTCAATACATAAAAATGAATGTTTGTCTCTTTGTCCTCAATTTTATCGAAAATTATCTTTAATATTTAATTAATTAATATTTTAAAATTAAATCGGTTTCGCTGAAAATAGCACAGTTTGTTCTTGTTAATGCCGGAAAGGTTTATGTAAAACTGTTGCTATAACGTTTTAAAATTATTTTGAAAAACATTGAACCTGCAATCTTGTATTGGGGTTAGCCCATAGATATTCCACTCTGGTTAGCCATAGATTACATATTCAAAATAAGAAGGTTTGTTTGGGTAAAATATTTTAAAAATAGAAAACACAGCAGGTACTTACTTAAGAACTTTATTACTTAAATATATTTAAAAAAAAAAATGTTTGGAATGAAATAAAATTTTCAAAATTGAATGTTTCTTTGTTTTTCTGTATATTTGTATCTTTGGTTAAAAATAGAAAGAGTCGTCACAAGACATTACTTTCGCTGTCAAATCAATTATGATACCCAAACGACAAGCAAGAATTCACAACTTCATAAATTAATTCCAAAACAAACCCCGAGTGAAGCCGGGTACACATCAGCTAGTAAATAATAAACTAGGAAAACAACATCAAACAATATTATTGTTATTAAGGCGATGCAATGGGAAGTAATGCAAAATCATGTGTTTTCGGTTTGAGAATTTGATGGCCTACAAATATCTTAGATGATTTCATTAAATACTACAAGTAGAACACACCTTGGCCTTTCGTTTAACCGAAGCATTTTTTTGGGGTGTCTTTTTATAAACCTAGAAAAAAATAAAGTATCAGACTTTAAAAAAATGTTTGAAGCGCAAACTCTCCTACTTACGAACCCCTTTTCCGATATTGTCGTATTGTTCATTGTGGTGAATTAATTTTTTTAGAATATGATCGTAAAACATTTTAATAATTATGTCTGAACTTTACAGAATAGAATGAAACACGCATTTTGGTGATGGTTTTTTTTCGTAAATCGAAACATGCGGCCGATGTTAAGCGGGAATCTCAACCTTGTCGCCACCTGCATAAGGAGCGCGTGATTTCGTTGAAATTTTAGCCGGTGGATCGCCTTAATACCTCTAATCGAAAATACGCTCAGCCTCTGACATTTGATGGCAGCATGGTACCTAGTACCTACAATAGAGCCTCTAGCGGTCAAGGTTCTATGAATTGTGTTTTTTCATACATTTTAATGGTAAACATATAATGTAAACATTCAATGCAAACATTTAATAGTAAACATACATTTTATGTAAGCATGTAAACACAATATGTACAGTCCGCTTCTCTACACAAGCATTGCTTAAAAGATTAGTGTAGTATTGTAAAATGAATTAAAATGTAACAATTATTTTTATAAACAATATGTAATCTGTGATTAATAGATTTCTATATTAATATATTTTATAGATTTCACAGAAAACCTATTAAAATGTGTCTAAAAAAATAAGTAAATATTTTTAATATTAATACCGCACAAGAATCCCAACTGCCCCAAACGTCTGGACCCAGTGAGACTATGGGATTCCTAACAAGGAATTCTAGCAAAATATTTTAAATTTTTTTATTAATAATGACGCTCAAACTTAAATATCAGCATATTTCGTTTTTTTCCAATGATAGTTTTCATAGTAAAAATAATTATAAATTTTTTAAAGGCTGCTAAAACGATCCAAATCTATGGCCGGTCGGTTTTGATCAGTTTTGAGGTTAGAATGTCAAATTTCAAAACAAGGATGAGTTTTACCGTACATCCTTTTATATTCTATTCATGGTAAACTATAACAAAACGTAGTAATATTAAAAATAAGTAGTAGTAAAATTCTGCATCTTTTTAGAAACTTTAACTCAAAGAATAATAATAGTATTGAGCATTAATATTATCATAATATCCATATTGCTAATTGGTGTGCTCATTAATTCCCTAATTTCTTTCATTAATAATAGTCGTTTATATTGAACAACAATTATAGAGCCTTAAGTCATCCAAATCAAGTTTAAATTTTGCCAAAACTAAAAGAATAGAGATTTAAAATACAAAACAAAATCGAAAAATAAAAATATTCATACTAATCCAAAAGCAGCATGCGCACGTGATGTCAGATGATCCAAATGCAATGGTACCAACATAATATGGTGTTTTCATGACATGATTTTTTATTCACTTTTAAATAACGATTTATAAATTCTATGTATAAATTTCATATATATATATATATATATTCTTTGCTGATCTATATGAATATATATTTTTAAAAGCCATTATATTTTTTCACAGGAGTTCCTTAATGGTATATGTTTTGAGGCTGAAGGTAGTGGGAAGAGGGAGGAGATGGGTAAGAGGAAGACGGAGAAGAGTCTGGCTATACAGATATAGTCAACAAACACGCCTAAAACCATAAGGGCGATTCTGAAAGTATCTACCACTCTGGAACGTGCCGCAAATATACTATACATTATTTTTAATTTAAAAAATTGTGAAATAACATAAATTAACCAAATAAAAATTACTTGCAAACGCCGGGTTCAGAACCCGCCCACTCAGGATTCTTAACCGAGGATCCTAACCACTCAACCACGGAAGCCGTAGTTATGTGGCAAATTTTAAAGCAAGAAATGAAAATTCACCCACCACGGCCTTGCAACTTGAATCATATTACAGAATTACGATATCGTATTCCTAATATTCTTGTGGCTTTGGCGAGTACATCCAGTTGGATTGTCCTCTGTCTTTCTTCTTCAGATAACCGGGGTTGGAATTTTTTTGGAAGCCGATTCTCTCTAATGGTTCCGGTTCCTCTAAACCTCTAAACCATAGGTTCCCAAAGTGGTCCGTACGAACCCCTGAGGGTCCATATAAATTTGCAGGGAGAAAAGAAATGGGGGTCCAAGAATCGGAGTTCATTTCGACTGCACGCATAGTAAAGCACCGTAGTAAGTTTCGCTCGACAAGCCTACTACGCACTTAAATTGAATCGCGTCCACGCAGGCACCTTCATGTGAAAGTTTTTTACAAATTTTCATACCAGCACCAATGCACCGCGCAGTGAATAAATACAACTTTTTCAGTCTTACACCAAAGTTTTGGACAGACAGGCGGGATGGGAGGGGTCCACTGAAAATTAAAAGAACGGCAAAGTGGTCCACGTAGAAAAAAAGTTTGGGAACCTACGCTCTCAACGAAACTAAATTATTATCCATTTTAATAATGCATTAAATCACAAAAAACTGTTTTAAAAATTCTGTTGTAGCCCATGCAAATTTTAAAAATCAATATAAAAATCGAGTAAAATTTTGTATTTTTGCAGCAATAATCCGAACTGAACAAACATTGAAAAGGGGTCTATTTGGGTCAATTGGCAGTGCACGGTGGTCTACCCTAGACGTTTGGCCAATCGAAGATAAATATCGCCCAACCTCATAAAATTAGGTTAAAATTAATTGCCAAAAAAAAATGCCAAACAATTTTTTACGTCCTTACAATATTTTTTTTTGATTTGTGCATATATTCAAAGAAAGAACTGTAGCTAACGATATCGATGAACGAATCGACATCCCACCCATTGAGGTAATGGAGTAAACGTCATCGTTCTATGGGCAACATAAATGAGGTCAATTGGCTGCATTGAGATAACACGGGCTTCAGTCGATTACAAGCAATCGCCAGGTATAGATCTCCAAAGATTACTGCAAAATGCTTACATGACTTCACAAGTCGTTCTGGAAAAAGAGAAAAAGCAATGGTATAACCTTTCATCCGTTTTACCGGTCAATATACTGCAAATTGGTATTTTTATTGGTAAAAAAAACTCAAAGACCATCTCAAGTCGGCACGCGCCACCAGTAAAAAATGCTCCAAGCCGCGGCGGTGCGTTCCGTTCGTTCGCGGTCGGAAAAATTCGGGCTACGTCGACAGACCCTTCACTCCCTTTCGTATTTCAAGCGCGGGAACAACTTTTTAGACTGAATTTGCTAGGAACGTTGACTCTTTTTATATACCTCTATAATCCCACCAGAATAATATTGTACGTGAAATAATGATTAATGATTCAGCCACCTTTCAATAAAAAGTTAAAGAGGCCTTTTGATATTTAATTAGTCTATTAACCGAATAGCATATTCATTAACGATAGAGATAGTTTTCCACTTATACTCGTATACCTACGCCCATATTAGATGGATGTACTTTATCGCTTTATTTATGGAAATGAAGCTGCTAATCTGCCATGCATGATTAAATTTATTATGAGTAGGTACTTTTCTTCGGAAACCTTAATTATTTCCGTATTTTATTTCACTCAAAATCAAAATGATTGAAGGTATGTAATTTATGTAAATAATTAGTAATATTGATTCAAGTACCGTGACCTGTGCAATACTGATATCTGATGTTTATAAATCATAGATTGTGGTTTATTTCAGATTACTTTTGACGTATTGGTGATCTTCTCTATTTTTTTTAAACTTATTTGCTGAAAATACGTGTCAGGTAGGTAATCATCAAGTTTTTTTTATATAATTCGGCCCATAGATATACCACTTCGGTCTACAAAAACAAATACAGAAGAAAGAAGAACAAAAATAACATGTTATGTTTAATTTTAATTTGGGGATAAAAGAACTAATGACAATGGTAACAGAATGCTTGAAGTGTGTTTAGAGTGGAACTTGTTTGTATCGAATACCTTCTTCAATCATAAAGGTATTCACCAATATACGTGGGAAAGAGGAAATGAAAGGTCAATCATTGATTTTGTGGTAATTGACTCTAGGTTGAGAGCCGTCACCGCAGACATAAGAGTTTTCAGAGGGGCTGAGGTAGAAACCAACCACTTCCAGGTTGTGTCGAGAGTAAATCTCTTCTGCGGCTGGCGCTCTAAAGTGAAAATGGTGTCGACTCCAACTAGAGTCAGAATAGAAAAACTGCAAAACGATAATGTAAGAAGTAAGTATGAAAATTGTGTAGAGATGAGACTGAAAGATAAGGATATGGACGGTCTAAGCATAGACGAAACATGGGATCACATAAAAGTGAGCCTTTGTGAATCTGCTAGAGATTTATGTGGAATAAGTACGCAAGGTAGGAAGAAAGGTGATGCATGGTGGTATTATGAGATTAAAGCACTGGTCTCAGAGATGAAGAAAGCGTGGTTATGTCTGATAGCGACTGGCAGTGCTTCTAGCGAAGAGAGGGATAGAGCGAAAGAAGTTTACAAGGGATGCAAGAAAAGAGTACGTGCTGGAGTGAAAGAACGAAAGAAACGCCTGGAAGAGGAAGAGGGGATCAAAATGATAAACCACTTCCAAGAAAACATTAAACTGTTTTGGAAGGAGATCAAAAGGTCCCGGAATGGTCCAGAAAGCGGATGTGTGAAAGTGATAAAATCGAAAGATAGAAAAATTTTGACGAATGAGAAAGATAAAAAAGAGAGATGGATGAAATACTTTGAAGAGGTCTTCGAAAGCAACCCGAGTGGTAGTGATTCCAGTGGCTAATCGGGTATGAATGACGATGGAGTGAATGTTCCCAAAATCAGCATGGATGAAATTAAAAGATCAATTAAATGTGTAAAGAATGGTAAGGCTGTTGGTATCGACAATATTTCTGCTGAATACTTTAAAGCAGATAGCCGTATAATTCTCACATGGTTATGCAAACTTTTTAACCAGTGTTTAGAGGAGGGTTACACCCTATTAGATTGGAGAAGGGCTGTGATTATGCCTCTATACAAAGGTAAAGGGTCACGTATGGCATGTGGAAATCACAGGGCTATTAGCCTGCTAAGTTCAGTTGGAAAGCTGTATGGTAGGATATTGATTGAAAGGGTACAAATGAAAACAAAGGATAAAATATGGGATGTGCAAGGTGCATTTATGAGTGGAAGGGGATGCATGGATCAGATTTTCTCGTTGCGTATGCTCACAGAGAAGTTTCTGGCAAAAAATCAAAAACTTTTCTGTGCTTTTGTAGATCTACAAAAAACACACGACCGAGTTGACAGAAAAAAAGTTATGGAAGGTGTTGTCCAGGTATGGAGTGAATACAAATCTTATACAGGCAATCGCATCTCTGTACGAGGGAAGTGTTGCATGTGTTGGGGCAAACGGTGATTTTACGGGGTGGTTTGACATCACAAAAGGTATTAAGCAAGGCTACGTAATGTCACCGTGGTTATTTGATCTAAACATTGATAATTATATTTAAGAATTGAAAGAGGTAGGCCTGGGCGCAAAAATGAGTAGTCTGTAAGAATGTTGTCTGTTGTATGCTGATGATGCGGTGCTGATTGTTAACAGTATGGAAGATCTACAGTCCCTCGTATCTAGGATGAACGAAGTATGTATGAATAATGAGCCGATGATGAATGTAAGTAAGTCTAAAGTCATGCTGTTTGAAAGAGAGAGTACGAAAACAGTGTGCAATATAGTTGTGAATGATGAATACTTGGAGCAGGTCGATGAGTTTGTGTATTTGGGAAATATGTTTACGAGAGATGGAAAGACTGATAGGGACATTGAAAGAAGGGTGAATGCAGGAAACTCCATTAACGGGGGACTGAACGCGGTTGGCGCAAACAAAAAGTTGTCCAAAGAAGCGAAGCTAGCAGTTCACAATGGAGTGCTGATACCAACCCTGATGTATGGCAGTGAGACATGGAACTGGCAGAGGAAGGATGAAAGTAGACTGAATGCTGTAGAAATGAGATCTCGGAGACGAATGTGTGGTAAAACCATATATGATCGTGTGAAAAATGTTGAGATTCGTAAAGAATGCAAGGCTGATGTAAGCGTAGTGAGCAAGATTAAGAAAGGGACGCTTAGATGGTTTGGGCATGTAGAGCAAATGAACGAAGAAAGGAGTGTAAGGAGCATATATGACGCGAATGTGAATAGAAGAAGAAGCCGGGGACGACCCAGAAAGACATGGCACGATCAAGTGAATCAAATACTTGAGTCGGGCCATGTCAGAAGTCGGAATAACAGAAGACAATGTATGAGACGTTGTATGAAAGTGAATGAAGCAAGAAGTGTATGCCAAGATCGAGTTATTTGGCGGTCCGTCCTCTCTGCCTACCCCTGCGGGGAGACGGCGTGATGGTTAGTTAGTTAGTTATTTAAGTTTTGAAACCATTCCTTTATCGCGGCTTAAAATCAATGATCATGAACATGAATACAAGCCAAATTTATGTTGAAGCTCGACACTAACAGCAAAAAGTAGCAACAGAAGTAACTCTAGCGATATGGGTGAAAATTATAAAAGTTTTCAAAAGAAATGTAATATAATATTTTTGAGTCAAGTCCCATTCCGCTAGATGGCACTACAAAGAAAAATTCTGTCATCTATCGCATAGCTTCCCTCATAGTATGCAATGGTACGGTACGAACATAGGCACAAATGGAATTCCGAAATTGAAATTGACAGGTGGCACAATTTTTTATATGCATTATCTTCTGTGGACGTTTTATTTACATTTTCGTTGGCTGTTTAAATTTTATTAACGCTAGCGTTTTTTTGTCAACCGCAGCAAAATGTGGTCTAGATTTGTGTGCCTATGCTATTTAGGCTATTTGCTTGGCTCAACAGAAGCGTTCAATTCATTTTTCAACGATGATGGAACGTGTCACTCGTATGCCGGCGGAAATGTTTTTCCCGAAGGAAATAAGAAAATAGATCACAAATTGCAGTTTACGAAGGCTGTCAGTAAGTAAAACGACTATTGAATGGTTCTATAATTAATAATCAAACTTCTAACTTTGTTATTACTGTTTTTTGCAGTTTCTAAGGCTGCTCCGGCATGGGAGGCGAAAGCTGTCGTCAATGGTGAATTCACTCAGTTATCTCTATCCAGCTTCAGAGGGAAATATCTTGTTTTCTTCTTCTATCCATTAGACTTGTAAGTAATATTTTTCGGTACATTTATAACAAACATTGGGATGTAAATCACCCTCCAGCGAAGAATAACCATCTTCCGGTATGTGTAAATTGATGTCTAATAAGCATGTTTATGTTTTTATTAAAATGAATGGACAATTCAAATATTTTGCTGGCCTACTTATTTGCATGTATGATAAGGAAAGGTCGAATAAATAATTATATATCATGTATGATTCCCATTCGTTTATGATTATACACGAATAAGCTAAATAAGATGTATACACGATACACATCATTCTATTAGTAAACATTATTAAATGGCAAATATTGATTTTGAATATTATTTAAACAACTGGATTTTAAAAATAAATCCTATCAACAAATTGTAAATCGCTAATTTGATTAACCTAGAATTAAATATAGAAAAAATTACTTTAGGTTTATAAATCTGTGGTTAGTTCCGCAAATTTCAGAACATTGTCAAAAAAATAATCCAGGTCGATTAATTATAAAATTAGCTTGATTTAAGCGGCCGGGAGTAGCATCTGCTTTGACTCCTACAGGTAACAAAAATCAACGATTAGTTTTTTTTACTATCTTATCTTGTTACAAAATGTTTATCTGTGTGGATAATTATTTAATACTGATTAAAGATTATATCTCTTATTGATTGATGCTTTATGAACTCTGCACTTATACTGTATTTTGTGTAAAATTTAATGAAATGGATTTCATGCACCTTTAAATATACTTTATTATCACCGTCTGTATGTTGCTGTTTTTTTATTCTCAGAATTTAATTTCATGCTCCAAATTTTATTGTCAGGCATTTTGTACGACTTTTCTAATCAGGAACTCCACTGAAAATATTATCACTTCAAAAATACATATTCATATAGATCAGCAAACGTCGATTCTGAATATATAACTATACATAGAATTTATAAATCGTTTTTTATAAGTGAATTATCATCTCATCATAACACATTGTTATATTGGTACCATTGTATATGGAACATCTGACGTCCTGTGTGTATTCTGTTTTTGGATTAGTATGGAGATTTTTGTTTATCGATTTTGTTTTCTATTTTAAATGTATATTTTTTTAGCTTTGTTGAAATTTAAACTTAATTTGGGTGACTTTCAGTTCTTTAATTGTTGTTCAATATAAAAAAAAAGTATTATTAATAACAGCAATTAGAGTATTCATGAGCAAACCAATTGTCAATATGGATATTTTGATAATGTTAATGCTCAATACTATTATTCTTCGAATTAAAGTTTCTAAAGGGGTACATAATGTTATTACTTATGTTTAGTTATATTTTGCTATGAAAAGAATATAAAATTATACAAAACGGTAAAGCTCATTCTTGTTTTGACATTCTAACCTCAAAATTGATCAAAACCGACCGGCCATAGATTTGGAGCGTTTTGGCGGCCTTTGAATAATTGAAACTTTGAAAATTATTTTAACTGTGAAAACTAACTTTAAACAAAAAAACGAAATATACTGACATTTAAATTTGAATGTCATTATTGATAAAAAAAAAAGTGGACTGGAGTTCCTTATTGTCCAGCCAACTTTTTTTTATCTCAAAAATAATGCAAATAGCCACGGATAAAATAACAATTATATATAGCCCTTAAGTTAGTATCAAGGGAGATGGAGAGGTTGTTTTTATGTTACTTGCATACATATATATATAGTTATAGTCCTATGTTCAATTGCTAAAGTTTATAAAATTTATAATTCAATAACTTTTTTTTCAGCACATTTGTGTGCCCAACAGAAATCCTCGCATTCTCCGACCGAGTTGAAGAGTTCCGCAAACTGAACACCGAAGTGGTGGCCTGCTCCATCGACTCTCACTTTACCCACTTGGCATGGATCAACACTCCTCGCAAGGAAGGTGGCCTGGGCAAGATCAACATCCCTATCCTCAGCGATATCACGCACGAGATCTCCAAGGACTATGGAGTATATCTGGAAGATCTGGGGCACACCCTGAGGGGACTGTTCATCATCGATGACAAAGGAGTCTTGCGACAGATCACAATGAATGACCTGCCCGTAGGAAGGTCCGTTGATGAGACTTTGAGGCTGGTGCAGGCTTTCCAGTACACTGACAATCATGGAGAGGTCTGTCCAGCTGGATGGAAACCCGGACAAGACACGGTGAGTTTTCAGTTACTATTTTTTTTTACTTTTCTCTTGTGAACCAGAAATCTACACCCAAATAGCATTATATATGTATTCATTTTCAACCAGTCCCCCAGCCTAGAGAGTTTTATGTATTCATCATCTTAGGTGTTACAATCCTGGTGGGGTCGACTCTAGTAAATGTCTACACTCCGTCGCGACTCAATATTTAGAACCCACAATATTCCTTCATCTGGTAGGTTGGCTATCTTCTATCCTCGCTACATGCCCCACTCGATAGAGCTATCTCAGTTTTATAAATCGTATTATTGACGGCTCTTCAAACAATTGGTTTAGCTCTTGGTACAACCACCACTGTCTTGCATAGCTACAAAGATTGGTCTCGGGATCTTCCTCCCTCATTCCCCTGACGCTAATGTGCAGGTCTTGATATTTCTGAAGATTCACTCTTGAAGTCGTCAAATTATATTACTACATGAATCTTGTTTCTCTTTCAGATCATTCCAAACCCATTGGACAAAAAGAAGTACTTTGAGAAGGTGCAGAACAACAAATGATTTCTGCGATTCCTAAACTACTTTCAATCAACAGAGCATTCCAGTTTAGCTAACAAAGAAGCCTTAAACATAACATTATGAATAATTTTTTTATATGAAATTGCATCACAATGAAATCAAAACATCACAAGCATTCATCACAATATAAAACGTAGGTATTTTAAACAATGGGAATTGAAATTTAATGGGTTATTTTTAACCTTGGTGTGAGCTTCTTTAAACACAACTTAGTCAATGTGTCAAAGGAATTGAATTTAATATTTCTTTTTAATGTTTATTGTTGATTTAATATTGTCAGTGTGAATCTAAAGCGCCCCAGGTATTGTCAATAAGGAACTCCAGTACAAAATTTAATTTTTTTATCAATGACATTCAAATTTAAATACCAGTATATGTCTTTTTTTTTAAATAGCTAAAATATTTTTCAAAGTTTCGATTTTTCAAAGCTTTAAGTTTAAATTTCGCCAAAACTAAAAAAACACATGTCTAAAATACAAAACAAAATCGAAAAATAAAAATGTCCATATTAATCCAAAACCAGAATACGCACGTGACGTCAGATGTTCCGAATATAATGGTACCAACAACATAACAAAGTGTTTTGATGAGATGATTATTTATTCACTTTTAAATAACGTTTTATAAATTCTACATAATAAAAGTTATATGTTCAGAATCGGCGTTTGCTGATCTATATGAATGTATTTTTTTAAAACCATTATATTTTTCACTGGAGTTCCTTATTGTCAATATCTTCATTCAGACAGTCCACACATCACACCTTCCCAACTAGCAAATAAATAATTAAGCCATCAAAAGGGCAAAATAAAGTGTATAAAATCATTTGTGACTACGTACATATATGTAATAATATATTCGGACATTTCCATTAGTGTGGAACTATTGCTTGAGATTTGTCTAAGTCATTCGTCGCATGTGGACAAAGTTATTGACAATTGATATTGACCATTTCCGGGCCGTTTAAGCCATTTAACGGCTGCAATATATTTATGCATCACCACAAACCTCCAATGCACTTCAATTGAGTAAAATTGACATTTGTTTATTTCTCTCCCGTAAAGTGAGAAATCAGTAAATAACAACAAAATCGACAGTATGCTTTATAATATTAAATTTACGATACAAAAAGCCATCACATAGATTTAGTTGAAGGTTACTTGAAAAGCTAAAATTCCAATATCGTACCAATTATTGTTCTTAACATTGTACATAAGTTATACAAATTACATTATTTTAACCTTTTTAATAAACTGCTATTTTATTTTCAAAACACCATTCATTCTTCACCGGCGCTACGACCCAGGGTGGGATTAAGCTTCTTCCTCAAGTACTCTACTGGCTCCTGTCGATAGACATTCTCATCCTTCTTCCTCTCTCTCCTGTCTTCCTCCATGAGGTTACCCTCTCAAACATTCTGTCTTTGGAACCTACAGAAACTTACAATCTTACTTTTTTTTTAAAGATATATGTTATATTTAATTAACAACATTGTTTACATGGTAATATGAGTAGGTATGTAAGTACTAAACACGTTTTTATTTATTTATATAATCCTTTTAGTTTTTTTTTTTTTAATTAATACCTCCCCAATTGAGAAATTCTCGTGTTTAGAGAGGGAGGAGTACTATTGTGATTTGTTATACATTTCATTAATTTCAAGAGTACTACCATGAACTTGATATTCTGGTGTCTATACACTAATTTAAAATGATTAGAAATAAAATATATCTATATAACGTATGTATATAAACATATATACATTTATTATATAAATTGAAAATACACTTTGTATATACCACTTTAATACATTTTTTCCAAGTGAACTTATAATATACACCTAAAATTAGTTTCTTGTAAAATGTGTTTTAAAAGCTTTTCTTAAAAATTTCACAATTTTTTTCAGCTTGAGTTTCTTGAGGAAGTTCGTTAAAACATTTTATGGCTGAATATGTGTAATGGTGTTGAGCTGTTGTTGTATTAAGTTTAGGGATTATTATTTGTCCTGTAGTTCTCGGCCTGGTGCTGAATGACTCTAATTTTAGGTTTGCTCAACTAAATTTTCTCAATACGGCCAGTAAATACATAAAGCTATTTCGCGGAAACTTTGATGAACTCTGCGGCAGAGCAGTAAGCTCTTTAGCTCCAACCCCCTCTCGGATTTCAAACCTGGTGTGTATGGGCAAATAAGTTTTTGTTCAATTTGTGAGGGTTATTTTTGAGATTATTTTACTTACAAATTTAAATAAATAATTAGTATTCTGTATCTGAACCTCATTCCGGAATAGAAGATTGTATTATCTCGTATTGTCCTGGTAAGAGATCACCATTCAGAGGCAATTAGTTGCTTAAAATGACTTAAGCCGCCTCGTGACATTCCTCTTCCCTCAGTCTCAAAACATCCCCGAGAGGTGATGCCATAGAGTCAGACTCCGGGTCTTAAGAATTGTGTGATATCACATATATTTATCTTAAATACACATGGCTTGAATTTTACATAAACTGATATTGTACATGTATGTATGTTTAATAATATGTATATACATATATTTTTTTAAATTATTTATTTATTCACGCTTATAAGGCTTTTACGTGTTGATACATTTGTCACATAGTTATACAAAGTAGTATAATAATATAGTACATAAAATAATAATTAGAGTGTAAAAGAAGTAAGTAGGTACAATATAAGAAAGTAGTTACAATGTATTGAATAACAGTTTTACCTGTGGTTACATTATAACTGCAGGTTGTACAGAGAAGTATATATAACAAGTGACTTAGTACATAATATAATAACAAGTATAAAAGAAGTAAGAAGGTAGAGACTATGTAAGTAGCTAGTTACAGCGCAATGGGTGGGTAATAGGTTTATAATTATTATGACATTGTAGAACATGAACAGTTGCAAAGCGTGTTTAAAATACAGCAAACCTTTATTACGCCCGATTGGGTGTTTTATAGAAACATAACATAATAAATACATCGATAAAAAAGGTGCACATGAAAAAACTTAACAAACCTAATAAAAACATTAAAATAAACTGATTTTTAGTTTATACACAGTGCTGTAACAGTAAACATCAATTGAACTATACTCATTACCAAGTCTGCAATCTTTGAATGAGAATATTCTCGACATAATTACTTGAATATGCTGGATTATTATATAGAGCCATCTGCCTCGTATTACAGGTAGGTACACGTAGGGTAATAAGGCTCGTTAAATCCAGGGCGTCCAATCTGCCATTTGATATTTTGAAGAACTAAGTCGCTCGTTGTGCGCCTTGATGATAAATAGGTTTGGTTAAGTAGCTACTTAACCAAACCGATTTATTATATATTTTTAATGAAAGTATAATTAAGATTTTCGATTGGAATACATAACATGTAATTAATAAATCGAAGAAATTGATTGAATATTATAAAATGGAGCCCAGATTGTCGAATTATACTCTAAATTGCTTCTCACCAACCCAGTAAATATTAATTTAATGGAGTTTAATTTGAAATCTTTCACCTTCCTCAAAATAAATTCCAAACAATTCATGACCTTATTAGTTATTTCATTTATGTGAGGAACTACCAAGGTCTTTTATTGTTTCAACACTTTTTAGGTGAATGTTATTGATGCTATATTGATACATAATGGGATTTTTAATTCGAACAAAAGTTATAGTTTGACATTTTTCAATATTCACGAACAGTTTATTAATAATGCACTACTCTTGTAGTCTCACAAGATTTAATTGCAATATGTAAAAGTCATTGAGATTAGTAATAGATTTGTAAATTTTAAGATCAGCGAATAGGAGTATCATAACTCCATCAAAACCGGTTGTTATGTCATTGATAAACAAGAAAAACAATACTGGACCCAAATGTAACCCCTGTGGAACGCCGCTGAAGATTTCAAACTGATATGAAAAGTGTGAATTGAGTTTAACTGTTATTTTTCTTTTGTTTAGATAACATTCAAACCATCTCAAAATATTTCTGGTTATTCCAAGGGAACTTAATTTACGTATAAGAATTTTATGGGAGACTTTGTCAAAAGCTTTACTAAAATCTGTGTACACTACGTCTGTTTGAAGATGCTTCTGCATTGTATTAAACAAATGTTCCTGATATATCATTAAATTTATAAGGGTGGATCTTTTCTCCATGAAACTGTGTTGTCAATATGAAATTACTGATTAATAACAAATTACAAGGTAATTCAGGCTGTTTTTCAGTCATTCACGCTAGGGGTTCCTGTGCTGAGGCAAACTAGGATTTATTTAAGAACTGATTATTTTAAGCTCCTATTATGTTCATTTCAAAATGCTGGATAGCGCCTCTTTTAGCCTGGTTTTGATTTGTTTTTTGAAATCATTTACATATTCCAATTTTTTTTTTATTGCTGGTTTATTGAAGTGAATTAATTATAAGATATTTATAGCTCCTTTGTCCAAATGCAGTTTTAAATTTGGGTATACATATTCATAATGTTATTCTGATTAGCTCTTGTGTTGTGAAAAAGAAGTTTCTTCCGATTTTTTTTAATGTTTGATTAAAACATTCTTATCATAGATATTTTGGATGTTAGAGACTACGAAAGACTTGAAGATTTCTTGGCGTTCTTATGGAAGCTTTAAGAGGAACGGCTGCACTGTCTGTTCCATACCTAACTAAATTTTGGATTTGAGGCCAAAATACCTATCCAACTGAATGAAATATATTTTTTTTAATTAAAGGTTTAGTAAATACTTAGTACGTATGAGAAGCATTTTATTTATTTTTGTTTTAAATTATGAAGTACTCGTAAATGTCATGAAAAAAAAAATCAAGTTTCATAATTTTAGAGGCAACTTAGAAAAGTATTTGTGGATTTATTGTATTTTTTTAATAAATTATCGTATTTGCTATATAAATATGATTACGTAAATAAAAATGTGAAAACAAAACATTTAAAACAAAAACGTTTTTTTGAGTCGATATTTTAAATTATGTATGGTAAAGGTGTTCCAATATAAATTGGTAATTTTTAATTTAATTTAAAGTCCACCATAACGCTTATTTTAATATTTTTCTTAATTTTTTATATTATATTTCATTATCTTTTCAAAGCAAATGGGGTAAAAAAAAAAATTTATCGCCGTGCCCCCAAATAATTGTTAAAGGTGCCCCTAAATTCGCAAAAAATCAATTCCTTTAATGGTCTATATTTAATAATGTAAAACAAAAATAAATAAATTACTTCTAATCCGTACTAGATATTTACTATACTTTTTAATGAAAAAAAGATCATTAGCTTTAGGTGAGTATTTTGGCCTCAAATCCAAAATTAATTGTATGAAACAGGCCGCACAGCCGTTCCTCTTAAGGAAGGTCTTCATAATACCCTTTTGGGTTTTAGACAATAGTTTCATATGGTTTGTGGTTGCTGATCCCCATCTTAATATAAATACCATATTCGAGGCGGGAGTGGCAGAGCGCATAGTGAACTTTTTACAAAATGTTTCTAAATTTTGTTTTTAAATATGTATGTGTATTTTGTAAGTTTCCTTGTAATGCCATTTACGCGAGCGTCCCACCGAAGATTTTTGTGTTTTTAGTTTGTTTTTTTACAGGAGGGATATAATTTCCCTCAGGGCATACATCTATTTCTATACCAAGCTATTTAATACTTTCTGTATAAGGGTGCAAAAACATTGTGAAAAATTGCTTTGGCATGGGTGTAATTTTAGATTCTATTCTTCCCCCGGTTGTCCTCCTGTGTCAATTAAAAAAGTTAAGTACTTTGTTTTACTCACATTTAACGTAACTGAGATTATAAAAATATTATACATCATATTGTCGGAATACTTTGAAAAACAGTTAAGTGGATAGGAATGTTTCACATTGCCGACAATCGTGCACAGGTAGTTTCATAAAAATATGAATCCAGCCCCGACGGGATTTAAGGAAATCGCCTCGGCCCCCCTCTGTCTGTTATTACTTACTTCGAAAATTATTTTCAGACTTAACGATCTATGTATGTATTTAGAAATTGTGTTGAGAAATTTTTTTGTATGGTATATCAGTGAAGCGTCCTCGTTATAACCGCCAAGAATCGTATGGGGTAATTGTTCATTATAGCCGTGAAATTCGCTACGTCCATGATCATTATAACCAAGTTCGACTGTATATTTTTACTGTAAAATTTTTTAAATTAATAAATCGTATTTTTGGTAAACAATGTATAAATTGTCCTTTTATGTGAAAAACGTCCTTGGAGACCTAATGTTCTTTCAAATAAAAGTAGCAATAACTTAAAGTATTGAAAAAAAAGAAGACAAATTTCAAATAACTTCACCAATTGTTATCAAACATCAAATATGTTCTACCACTGCATGGTTAAATGCTGCAATAAAATTCAGTAGTAACAAATAAGTAAATTTAAAAAAAAACATCATTGTATAATTAATATTTATTAGCAAGGATTTAATTTCATGAAAAATATAACAAAATTGATGAACATTATTTACAATGATTATTTTAGTTAAAAGCGTACCGCTGATAGATCCATTGTAAAACTTGCCGATACATGCGCCGTTTATGTGATAGGGGAAGACACTACAACCTCCTGTAATAGCGATCCGCTGTAAGTTAAATCCTGTAAATGTCGCATGTAACAGGTAAGTTACAATGGAGCTCTCAGTGGTTGGACTATATAAATACATAAAATTATACCTAAATGTATGTGTTTGATCAAAGAAGTTTCTTTTTACTTTTAGGACTAGAGAGTGTGATGAAATTCACCCGTCTCGGTGTTTTAGGCTGGGGCTTGGGAGAAAGTACAGAACTTTTAGGGGCTTCACTCTTCCTAGGGGATCGCCTCGGTTCTAGGGGCATAGTGTCTTCCTCAATTATCACTATTTCCGGGATCTCCCTCTCGGATGTTACTGAATTATTCCTACTGCTTTTATCTGTATCATCTGTTTCATCGTAAACCAGGTTCATATCCTGGGTGGGGTCATCGATCACCATTTGACTCTGGGGTTTGATGACAGGAGGACTCTTTACCTTTGACATGAAGCCGTCCTGTGACCAAGCTTCCATAGCCGCTTCATCCATGGCTATCATGCTGTCTGTCGATTCATTCTTTCCTTTTTTCTTTGCTGAAGATGATTTTACTTTAGGACTCTTCAGTTTAGGTGTTTTCATAATGGTATCTTTGTTTTTACCAGGAGTGGTGAGAGTTTCTTTAGGCTTCTCTGTTTCTTTAAGCTTTTCTGTTTTGTCTGGTTTTTCTATGTCAATAGTTTCTTTTTCCACTATAAGTTCATTTGCTGCCTTCTTTTTTGCTGAAACTTGTTTAACTTTGGGGCTTTTATGTTTTGGGGTTCTAATACCTTTCTCTTCAACTTTACCTGGAGAACTTTGAGATTCTTTTGTTTTTTCAGTCTCAGTTTTTTTGTTCTCAATTTTTTCCGGTGTGTCAACATCCATGGCAACACTGTCGTCACTTTTGATTGACTTTTCTTCTTCCTTCGATTCCTTTTCGCACAGCACTTCTCCCAACTCGTCGGCAGTGAAGGTGATGATAGAGCAGTAGCCATCAGAACTGGACACTATGAGAATATTTCCATCGCTTGACCATGTCAGATCTGTTAATCTGCGGAAAATAAATACATTTTAATACAATGATTCCCAGTGCCGTCTTTGTGCACTTTGAAATATCCTACATATAAAAGATCTACGACGCTATCTGTGGGTCACTACTAGACTACTAGACATCCTTAGGATGGGGTGGGTGTGCAAAAACTCAAAAACCCATTTAGGTACTACACAGCAATGCACTATTTGAAGAGTTACGAGTTCTGGATGTTAGACAATTGTACATGAGGAAATTAATTTTAAACACTCACAAACATCACCTCTACCCATCTATAGACCATTCTCACGACACCCGTCACTCACGGAGTAATCCAATTGCACCATCCATAACCAAAACATCCCTCGCTCAAAGACTATTTTCATTCTTAGGCCCAAAACTATACAACTTTATTTTTTTTTAACTTTATGCTTGGAAAAAAGGACAGGTGTTCTTTGTAAATTGATCAGTGATTGGCTTCATCAAATAGGGAGAAACGAGAGCATGCTCACACTTTTCCAAAAATAAAACAGTCAAACTAAAACAAACACCAGTTTACCTCTATGTTTTAATCTACATATTATAATTTTATTTTACAAAATATTTGTGGGATTACTTAATATTTATTTATTTATTCATTACAATAGTCACAAAGATGCAAATCACAATAGGGTCATAGATAAAATAGATAGCCTTCATGAAATACAACAACTAAATATTTCATTTGTGTCATGAACAAATTGGGGAATAACATAGTGTAAGTACCATTTTAAATAATTAGCTACAGAGACGAATACACAAAACATAACTCACATTCTCTGATAATTATACTTTAGACACATATCTTAATAATTGTTGAGGATGTACGCAATTATTGTTTGTTGTATTTGTATTCCGAGCAGTTGAACATATCTACTATGTCTGAAAAAGTATTACCTTCTGCGTGAAGTCTAGGTACTTACTCATTTGATAAATTTAAGTTTAATAAAGGGAATATTTCCAGCAAATTACAAGAATGCAATAATCTCACCTATTTATAAATCTGGAGATGCACAACAAGTAACTAATTATCGCCCAATCTGTCTAATTTCTAACATAGGAAAGATTTTTGAAAAAATAGTAAAAAAACAATTGGTAAATTTCCTAGAAATAAATAAAATACTACACAAAAACCAGTTTGGGTTCATAAAATCACTCAGCACACAAGATGCTATTGCTAATGTAACTTCAAACATTTACAAATCATTAGATAACGGTAAAAAATGATCTTAGAAAGGCTTTCGATAGCATATCCCATGAGATGCTTTTAAAAAAATTAAATAATATTGGTATAAAAGAAAACTTAAATGGATTACCAACTACTTAAAAAATCGCCCTCAGGTTGTAAAAATCAATCATGTTAATAGTGATCAGGAAATTTCAGACTTTGGAATCCCTCAAGGTACAGTGCTTGGACCGATCCTATTTACCATATATGCTAACGACATTTTCTTTTTACCACTACATGACCAAATTACTTCATATGCCGACCACACAGTATTAATAATAAGTGAAAAGACTTGGGAAAAATTAAAATTAAAATCCACCGAATACATCAACACTCTCAAGACTTTTTTCGACATTAATTTACTATCACAGTGCCTACGTTTAAAAAACTGTACATTAAAAATTCAATAATTCAAATCATAAAAGAAAAAGACAAATATCATTTCTTAACTGAAAACCGTACGCGTCTTAAACATATTTCTCCATGCCCAAAATTAAATACTTCATTTGCACAACTGCATTATACTTACCAAGGATGATCATTTTTCAATAAACTACCGGAAGAAATCGGATGCATTCAAGATAAAATCCTAATACTTAACTCAATACAATCTTAATAAAAAAATGTTTCCAACTAAATTTGCCTTACAAATATTCTGAAATTTACTTGTCTTCCAACATTTCTTTTTTCTTCGAAACGCATATATTTTAAATATCCTAATTATAATATGTAATACAAATATCTTTTTATAATACATTTACTATATACTATGTTTCTTTTTTTCTTAATAAAACTGTAATGCATACGAGGTCTGTTCAAAAGCAAAGGTGAATTTTGAATTTTCGCGGGCTGTGTACATTAGATTATCGAATTTTGTTTTTGTTATGTTGGTACACATATGTTTATCATATGTTAGCAGTATCAGCCATTTTGGATTAGTGGTTTGTTTTTGACAACTGGAAAGGTTAGTCACGTTTTGTGTGTTCTTCGATTTTTTACTTTTGAAAAAAATGGATCAAAGAATATGTATTAAATTTTGCGTTAAAAATGGAATAAAGTGCTCCAATGCACTTAAAATGTTGACTGTGGCATTCGGCGAGTCTACTTTGTCTCAAAAAAGTGTTTATAAGTGGTACAAGCGCTTTACAGAAGGCCGAGAAGATGTTAATGACGATGAGCGTCCTGGAGTTGCAACCACGTCAACAAACGAAGAAAACATCGAAACAATGAAGAAAATGGTTTTGGAAAATCGTCGAATCACTATTAGGGAAGTTGCAGAGGATGTTGGCATATCAATCGGCTCATGCCATGCAATTTTCTCGGATGTTTTGGGCATGAAACGTGTGGCAGCGAAGTTTGTTCCGAAATTGCTAAATTTTGAGCAAAAGCAACGTCGCATTAGTATCGCACAGGAGTTGTTGAATGACATCAACGACGATCCAGATTTGCTCAAAAGGGTCATAACTGGTGATGAAACGTGGGTATATGGTTATGACGTCGTAACCAAGGCCCAATCATCACAATGGAATACTATATTTTTCAAAAGTAAAAAATCGAAGAACACACAAAAACGTGACTAACCTTTCTAGTTGTCAAAAACAAACCACTAATCCAAAATGGCTGATAATGCTAACATATGATAAACATATGTGTACCAACATAACAAACAAAAAAATTCGATAATCGAATGTACACAGCCCGCGAAAATTCAAAATTCACCTTTGCTTTTGAACAGACCTTGTACATATACATGTACCATATATTATGTTACTTTAATTACCAATAATAAATAATGTACACTCTTCTTCCATCCACAAGCAAATGCTTCTAACGGAAGAATAGTAAAAAATCTATAAATAAAATCTGTATTATAATCATGTAACAAAAAGTTTAATTAATAAAAAATAAATTTTAAAAAATAAATTTATGTTGAACTTTTTCAATAGAATCGGAGTGAATTTTATAGTGAGGGGACCATATAAAAGAATTATATTAGACTTGACTACGAAGAACCAAGGAAGAGTATAATAATTTTAGTGTTGAAATATTCCTGAAGTCTCTGGCATTTTGAAGAATGAAACCAAGCATTTTTAAACCTTTATTAGTTATTGAATTGATATGTGTAAGAAAATTAAGCTTAGAATTGAAAACAATGCTAAGATCATTAATTTTGTTGACAGATGAGATAGAAATATTGTTGATTTTATATTGAAAGCTGAGGATGATTTGTTCTAAAAAAATCCGATTGTATGGCATTTACTTATGTTTAAAAACAGTTTATTAAATTCAAACCAATCTTGTAATTTATTTAAATATTATTTATCTATATTGTTTAAACTTATTGTTACTACTGTTTTTACATTTTATTTTTCTTCTTTTTAATCCTGCAATACCATTATAGGTTTTATTGCATCAATGAAATCTATATTGGTATCTGCTCTATTCTGTACCTTTAATTTTGACCGTCGTAAAATGGGAAATCTTCCTAGTTGGACCAAAGTCAAAGCATTTTATAAACAAATGAACCTATATGTGTATATTCTGAGCAAAATAAATCACGATTTACCTTGCATACTGCGGGTTCAGCACAATGGCCAGGGGCGTACTCTGCTGGGTGTCGTATATGGAGATAGAGTCGTTGGTGCCCACGGCCAGGATCATACGCGTGGGGTTGGGCAGGTTGATGAGGGTGGCGGGGCCATCTGCGCGCTGGGCGTAGCGTACGGGGCTCCAACGAACGGCCAGCGCGGGTGACTCGCCGCACGGCAGGATGCATATCGGGCTGTTAGATAAGATTGATATGTCAGATAAAAATGTGTCTATGGGAATGTTTGTAAGGATACATGTTCACAAAGGAATAATTAAAAAAAAAAAAAAAACAATTTTCCTACGCGGAAGTCCATAATAAAATACGAAATGCATACAATTTGAGTTTAATACATAATTTTTTTGGAATTAACTAATAAATTATATAGGTACTACAGTAAAACATCGATTTTACGTCACCCCTATTCCACGTTTCCCCGCTTTTTACGTCAAAAACCCATTTTATTCCATACACTGTCACATAAATATTTCCCCCAATTTACGATTTCAAAAAATTTGTGCCCCGATTTTACGTCAGTTTCACGCTGACTCTACTTGATAATATTGCCAAAATCCAAAACTAGACTACCTGGACCCAACTTTTCTGCAAAGTGAAACATTATTTTATTATAACACCATAAAAACTATGAGTTAGTCCGCAACTGGGCGCCGCCAATCGGGCTTGTGCCACCCGCCAGTCATCCTCCGTGGTTACATCATGATAGTAAGTCGAAAACAACCTCCGGCCGTCAAGTTATTAGTTAAGTAGCGAGTACTCACCAGCGGGGTTAAACCATCCATCGAGGTATATATACCTCTATGAAACTATCGCCTTTGCGTAAATTTTAAATCAGCTCCTAGTCATTTACCTTTTCGAAAATGTAAATTTGAATAAAAAAAATTATTGGAAATGCGTGTTTTTGAACAAAAATGTCATAATAAATCCAATTTGGTAGATGTTTGAATGTTATTATTTACATTAACATAAATCTCCATACCTTTTATTTACATTTATAATAGTTATATGCCAATTTGTTTACACGTAACTTGTTCTGTTTTATTTATCTGTGCAATTGTGTTTTTTTAAACATTATTAAGTCGCAATTCTCATTTGTTTACGTTTTTAACTGATTACCTCTATCTCAGAATATCGGTTTGACAGATCCGGGCCCGTGCAGGTGCCAGGGCGCACTTTCAAGTTACACGGCTAGTATACAAATAATATCAAGTTTTTAAAAAGATATATCGACTAACACGGAAAAATATCATAATACTTTGAATTATTACTTGGTCTACACATCGGACATATTTACATTTGACAAGTCGGTAAACGCCGCGAAGCAAATTTACGCGGCATTTTTGTAATAAATTTCGATAAAAACACAAAATGCCATACGGAAGTTTGTTTTTCGGAACGCGATTCAAGTGAAAAAGAATATATCCATATTTAAGTTTTGTCATATTTAAAAAATAAATAACTAATTCCATGTTTTCATAATGACTTTTGCGATTTCTGCGGTAATGTGTCAAAATTTTCGTAAATCTTTTATAAAAATAATGTTGTGTAGGAAATTTGACTTTGTCAGAAAAAGTTTTATCCAGTTAAAGTTACCAAAGTATTTTTAGGTGGTGATAATTTCGACACCTATTCATTTGCTTGAAAATACGACATTTTGTGGGTAAAATCGGATATTGTTTCCACTACAGAAAATATTGGAATACAGGAATGCATGGGAAAGAAAAGAGACATAGATTTGTCAGATCAAAATAATGATGAAAATTAAGGCATCATGGTTTTTCAAAGTAAGGAAGTTTTACAGTTTATTCATATTAATGGTTTAATGGAAAATTGAGTAGCTACTTAACAATTCAACTTTCCCATACAATTTTCATTAACTAAGTTTTACTGTACGTGAACAAACAACACAACCTCTCCTTTATATGTGGCAATAAATTAATTTTTCAAAACTCCATAGCTCATGATGGAAACTACGCGGGAAGATGAAAATAGTTGCATTAGCCTAAGACAAAAAAGCTGTGGAAATTTGATACCAGAGTTCACTGTTTGATTTTTTTCTTAAGGGGAACAGCTGCGCTGCCTATTTCATACATAACTTAATTTTGTATTTGAGGTCAAAATACCCATCCAAACCGAATGACATATTTTCTAAATTAAAGGTTTAGTAAATATCTAGAACGGATGAGAAGCATTTTATTTATTTTTGATTTAAATTAAGGCCATGAAAATAATTTAATTTTTCATAATTTTAAAGGCGACGTAGAAAATTATTTGCGGGTTTATGGAATTTTTTAAAAAAATTATCATATTTGCTATGTAAATATGATTACGTAAATAAAAATATAAGAATATAACCTTTTTTCGTGTGGATATTTTAAATTATAAACAGCAAATCCGTGTTCCAACGTAAATTGGTCATTTTTAATTTAATTTAAAGTCCTCCATAATGCTTACTTTAATATATTTAAAAAAATATATTATTTTATATTTAATCATATTTTCAAAGTAGAAGGTGCGAAACCTTTTTTTACATCACCGTTAGCCCCCAAACAATTGTTAAAGTTGCCTCTAAAATAGTGAAAAACCAATTCCTTTAGTGGCCTATGTTTCATAATGTAAAACCAAAGTAAATAAATTACTTCTAATCCGTACTAGATATTTACTATACTTTTTGGTGACAAAAAAGATCATTAGCTCGAGATGAGTATGTTAGCCTCAAATCCAAAAATAAGTTTTGTATGAAACAAGCCACGCAGCCGTTCCTCTTAACCCATTGCACCACAAACCAGGCGAATCGACAGGTTGCATAGTTTTGGCGTTACACCGCAAAGCCGGATAATGGCCGGTTAGACTTTTACACGATTTTAGTACTTAAATTATGAATGAAAATAATATATTTTCTTGGCAAATAGTTTATTGAAAAATTAAATAATAATACAAAAACGAAAATATCCTAATCATTAAAACAAAATTATACTCGTTTATGTCTTTGTTATTTTTATTTTTATGTTATTTTTTTTGTTTTTCCAGTCCAGTAAGTAAAAATTTGTAACAATTAAATGGTGTTATTGATGTTTTAATTACAAGCGAAAGTTACAAAACTGTCTTCAAAAATCTCATATGTACACTGATCATATTTGCACCTAATACCACAGATTTATACTAAGTGTTTCCCAGTGGGCATTTAAAAATGTTTCCGTATTAAAATAATTGAAAACACAAAATGGATTAACAAAATACTTACACTTGCATGGAATACCGCGAATAAATATACGTCGCATTCATGTTCTTCAATCCCCGGTTCTGGTCCCCCTCAATGAGCCCAGTGGGCACGGCGATCAGCTCCCCATCGGGGCTGAAATCCAGCCTGCGGAAGAAGGACTGCAGCGTGTCGTCGTGGAAGAGGCGCACCATCTGGCCGCGATGGGGATGCAGTACCGGGAGGGGCAGGATAGTCTTGGAGCTGCGCGACACCACCTTCTTGGAGTTCACGTCAAACACCCGGAATACCCTTGAATTAGAAGATTATATCTTGAACTGAAACCGCAGGACATAACATAGTTAGGTGAGAAATCAAATAAAAATTAGTAAAACCGAATACAATAAATAAAAATATCTAAAAAAGAGTAGAAAAGTTGGATTCGGTGTCGATAGATCGACGTTTATTGAAAGAACGATATACAGTTTCATACAATACGGCATGTTTAAATATAAGTACAATATGTGTTACATAATTATATCATTGTGTGCTTTACATTACCTACCTCACTAGGTAAAACCTGTTATGAATTTAATTTTTACAAATTAAATTTACAAATTCGACATTCGTCACAAGATTGGAGGTTCAATTACCATGTGGCGCAATATATAAAGCGAACCAAGGTCAAGTTATGTGGAATCAACACTCTCCCTTGTGTTCAAGAGACTGCGGTGAAAGATTAACAGTTTTAAGGTATTCCTTAGTCAGTGCGGATACTCCATGGCTAAAACCTATTACATACATAACTTCCTCAGCATGCTCAGATTTCAATCTTCGCAGGTCAGAAGGGATAGTATGCCATCACCGATTTGTTCAGGCTCCTGTGCAGTTATTTTGACAATACTAAATGTTTCACATGATGACCATGTTGCGTCCGGAGCCACTCACGAGGAACATAGTTTACTGGACACCCTTACTAACCTATCACTGCTCATAGTGGCAGCATACTGGTTGTTGGGGTCCCAGGCCACCCCTTGCACGAAGCCCTTGTGGTGGAACATGCCAGTGCGGTTACCCTTGTGGACATCCCACACGATGGCCGTATTGTCCACAGAGCCACTCACCAGGAACTTGCCCCGCGGACACCAGCTAAGGTCGTAGATGTCTTCCACATGGCCACGCAGCATCTGCAATACAAACATGTGTTAGATTGTGAAATAAAAATCATGAATAATGAAGATGCGGAAAAGGTCAATGACCGACAGAATAACAAGACAAAAATGCTGGCACTGGAACACAAAATACTTGGGCTAATTCAAACCAGAGTGGTTCGTATTATCAAAAATTCCGTACAATAATTAACAAAGCATGACATATTAAAAAACAGTCTTTATTTATAACACTGGTTCATTTTTATCACAGTTATGCCATCCTCCCAGTACTTCCTTCGTCACATATTTACGGGAAAGTTAAAGTTAAGTGACAGATATTTCTGTGATATCTTAATCACATACGAGGTCTTTTCAAAAGCAAAGGTGAATTTTGAATTTTCGCGGGCTGTGTACATTCGATTATCGATTTTTTTGTTATGTTGGTATACATATGTTTATCATATGCTAGCATTATCAGCCATTTTGGATTAGTGGTTTGTTTTTACCAACTGGAAAGGTTAGTCACGTTTTTGTGTGTTCTTCGATTTTTTACTTTTGAAAAAAATGGATCAAAGAATATGTATTAAATTTTGCGTTAAAAATGGAATAAAGTGCTCCAACACACTTAAAATGTTGACTGTGGCATTCGGCGAGTCTACTTTGTCTCAGAAAAGTGTTTATAAGTGATACAAGCGCTTTACAGAAGGCCAAGAAGATGTTAATGACGATGAGCGTCCTGGAGTTGCAACCACGTCAACAAACGAAGAAAACATCGAAACAGTGAAGAAAATGGTTTTGGAAAATCGTCAAATCACTGTTAGGGAAGTTGCAGAGGATGTTGGCATATCAATCGGCTCATGCCATGCAATTTTCTCGGATGTTTTGAGCATGCCCGCAAAAATTCAAAATTCACCTTTGCTTTTAAAAATACCTCGTATATAGATTTGGTAGGATCTTATAACGCACGCTACATGCCTTTAAAATTTTATTGTTAACGCAAGTCAAAACAGCACACCAGAATCATTTAAGGATATTTGGGATATCATAAACAAAAACGGACTACTAATTTATGGGCATTTCTATAAGTATAGTTATTTATTTAATATCAACAGTATAAATATACCATAAACAATAATTACATGTCACAGTTAAATACAAGCATAAGAAAATGGGACAAATATTTTAAAAATAAACTATTAAATGAGGCATTAGGTCTTACAATGACATCAGAGAGTATATAAAGAATAAAAGTTCATTGAGGATATAAAAGTAAAAGATATGCATATTAAACATACAGTAAATTTGGTTAAATTAATATTGATTGAAAAGATATGATAGTATAGCCTTCTTGTATTTACCTTCCGTGCAGTTAAATAGATTTGTTACATCTGTGTATCTATTACTAAATTCATGTAATTTAGGTACAAGCTAGTGTTTGTAATGCTCAGTCCTGATGTTGTTACATTAAAAAGGATTTTGGAATGAGTAGCTCAAGTAGGTATATGAAATTGAATGAGGTTAATTAAATCAAAATAAATTAAAAGTGATGGAACGAGGAAATAAATTTGGGGACTTAAGTCTATTGCAT